>APFE031725107.1:0-12544 GCA_000404065.3 Pinus taeda | reverse complement strand
AATAAAATTATTAGAGGAATTTTGCAAAGTTTATAAGTTTTTTTAATAAAATTATTAGAGGAATTTTGCAAAGTTTATAAGGAGAAGTTTAGGGTTTCATAAGAGTTTTTTTTGAAGAAGAAGATGGCTTTCTCAAATTTCTAGTCCTAATTTCCACCTTTCACAGGGAAATATTATGATGTGTGGACCATTAAGATGACGAACACATTGCAAGCACATGATGTTTGGGATTATGTCCAGTTTGGGTTTTTAGAACCTAAGGATGAAGTAGAAGAATGAGTTCTCACTAACGTAGAGAGGGATCTATGGAAGAAAGACAAAAAGAATAATGCACAAGTGTTGCAAGTTATCTAGCAAGGAGTGGACCGAGCAATGTTCCAGAAGATTATGATCACGTATTCAGCAAATGAAGCACGTGATACCTTGGCAAAAAGCTATAAAGGTAAGGCCAAAGTCAATATTGTTAAGTTGCAGAATACTAGGAGAGATTTTGAAAGTTTGTAGATGAAGGAGATAGAGGACATTGATTCTTTCATGAATTAGGTCATAAATGTCATAAATAAGTTAAAAATTTATGGTGAGGAAATTAAAGATCAAAAAGTGGTTGAGAAGGTCCTCAGAGATTTGTCTACCAAATTTGATGTTGTGGTAGCAACCATAGAAGAATCCAAGGATTTGACATCACTGACAACTGATGGGTTGATGGGATCACTTCTATCACATGAGGCAAGGAACCATAGAGCTAATGTCACGATGGAGAGTACTAACACCATGTTCCTAGCTTTCCATGACATGCATGAATCTTGTGATAATGTGTGGCTATTAGATAGTGGTTGCGGTAACCACATGATAGGAAACAAGAATTTGATTGCAAATTTGGCTCAATCTGTGATGACAGAAGTAAAGTTGGGGACTAACAAAAATGTAGATGTAGATGGAAAAGGAGTGGTAAAAATTATGACCAAGCAGGGGGAGCCGAAGATAATCTCAGAGGTATATAATGTTCCTTATCTCAAATATAATTTAATAATGGTTGGTCAATTGACACAGAAGGGATACATAATTATCTTTCAAGGAAAAAAGTGTGTTGTATATGACAAGCCCCCAAGCAAGTAGCTGATAACAAAGATGGAGATGACAAGGAAAAAACTCTTTCCTCTAATCATGAATTACAATGATCAGGTCAGTTCTTTTATAGTTGCATGTTCTAGTGATTATTGGTTATGCACTTTCGATTTGGACACTTGCAATTTTCTGGTTTAAGATTGTTGCAATAGAAATAGATGGTCAGAGGATTACCTCCCATTGGTGAGTGTTGCATCTTGGGAAAGCAACACCATCAAAGTTTTCCAAAGGGAGTTTCATAGAGAGGAAAGAAACCTCTTGAGATAGTGCATACATGTGTGGATCTATGAGGACATAGTCAATTGGTGAAAGTTGTTACTTCCTCATTTTCATTGATGATTATAGCTAAAAGACTTGGGTTTACTTCTTGAAGCTGAAGTTTGAAAATTTTGCAAAGTTCAAAGAATTCAAAGCCATAACAGAGAACCAAAGTGATCAACTGATCAAGGTATTGAGGTTAGACCATGGTGGAGAATATGATTCAAAGGAATTCCATGAATACCACAAACAACATGGAATTAGGAGTCCGTTTACAACTAGATACACACCACAACATAATGGTGTATTAGAGAGAAAGAACAAGACCATTATGAACATGGCAAAGAGAATGTTGAAAGGAAGAAACTTGTCTAATGAGTATTGGGCAGAAGCAGTTGCATGTGTTGTTTATGTGATAAACAAATCTCCTACAAAGAGTGTGATGAACAAACTACCAGAAGATGCATGGTCATGTATGTCTTGCAATGTATCACATCTCAGAGTATATGGTTGTGTATCTTATGCACATGTTCCTAAACAGCTAAGAGGGAAATTGGATGATAAAAGTGAAAAATGCATATTTATGGGTTATAGTAAGCAATCAAAAGCTTACAAATTGTATAACCCTGTCACTAAGAAGAATATAATTAGCAGAGATGTTGTGTTCAAAGAAAAAGAGTCATGGAATGGGATTGTAGACAAAACAATTGATGCACAAGTTTCACTGATGGAAGAAGATGAAGTAGCAGAAAAGGAGCAACAAGAATCACAAGTGAAGACACCAAACAAAGACACGCCAATAAGGATTGCAAGATTTTCCGAGCAACACAGATCTTCAAGCAGATCAACAAATTGAGATTCTCCTAGAAATCAATCAAGTGATGGATCAAGCAATGGTAAGAGAAATATGAGAAGTATGAATATGTTTATGATGATTTGGATGTTAGTTTAATTATGCATTGTTTTCATTCGAACCTTCTTCGTTTGAAGAAGAAATCAGAGATGAAAATTGGGCGCAAGTCGTGGAAGAAAAAAATTGAAGCTATTGAAAAGAATGATACATGGGATTTGGTTGATTTTCCAAAGGAAAAAATTCTCATTAGTGTGAAATGGGCTTACAAGACAAAGTTGAATGAGAAAGGTGAAATTGACAGATTTAAAGCCCGACTTGTAGCAAAAGGGTTCTCGCAAAAATTGGGAATAGAATTTGGAGAAACGTTTGCTCTGGTAGCCATATTGGATATTGTATGAGAAATTCTAGCCACAACGACTCAAAACAAGTGGAAAGTATATAAAATGGATGTGAAATCAACCTTCTTGAATGTAATTCTAGAAGTAGAAATTTATGTGCAATAGCCTCCAGGATATGAAGTTGAAGGCAAAGAAGATAAAGTTTATAGGTTCAAGAAAGCACTCTATGGAACAAGCAAGTTCCTAGAGCTTGGTATAGCAGAATTGATAGCTACATGATCAAGAATGGGTTTTGAAGAAGTAGCATTGAGTCTACCTTATACACAAAGGTAAATGAGCATGCACATATTTTCATTGCTTACTTATATGTTGATGACTTGATTTATATAGGTTATTTTGAGATAGATGAATTTAAAGCAGCCATGATGAAAGAATTTGAGATGACAGATCTTAGTCTTATGAAATATTTTCTTGGCATATAATTTGAGGAATCTGAAAAAGTAATTTTTGTTTTTCAAAATAAATGTTGGAGCCCATTTCTGTCCCCATTTAATTACTCTTTTCACCTACATTTTCACTCTTTTTACCTACATTGTACTTCTTTTACCTTCTATACTATACCATTTACTGCCAAAACCCTATCATCATATGACTAGAGGTAAAGGCATTCTACTTAGCATTATTTTGATGTTTTTGGTAAAGTTTGGATAGATTATAGGATCATACTTATTAGGCCATCTCTAAGTATCTATTTTATTGGACTCGTAGCTATGGATATTGTTGGAAGGTGAATGACAAGCTAAACATATGGTCAAAGCATGAGGAGGTGGACACTTCATCATTTAAGTGTCACAGTCATTCTATACTTAAAACTTCATTTGCAATTATGTATTTAAGCTAGTAATCAACAACCAACAACTTATTTTGGTGGATTAGTAAGTGGTTTATGGGATCTTCTGGCATATCATACAAGGATATCCTTGTATTCGAGGATAGAAAGTGGTTTTTCAAGTGAAACACAACGAACCGAAGTCTATTGAGACATGTGTAGTGGATTCAAGATTGATCTGATGAGATATTATACAGCCCATGATAGTCATTGATCAACAGTTTGCTATATTAAGAGGTAGTTACTTAAGCCTAGTATCCATCGGTTGTCTTCTTAAAGGCCCGATGAGTTTGAATTTGGGGGAATGTCGAGTAATGATGGTGATGTAATGTTCCAGACTCATTGATTTTGAAAAATTATGTTATTTTTCATAGTCCAAACTATGTATGTCAACGTTTAAGCTTTGATCTAATTTAGTTCCAGCATTGTTCTACTTTAAGTAATTATGGTTGTGTTCTGAATTTCGTTTTGCGAGTTAATTTAACTTTCGCTAGGCATGGCAAGGGCCCACCACCTCTGGAACCAAGTTTATAGTTAGTCTAGATCTAGGATTAATTTACTTTGTTAATTTTACATAGCATATTGTGTGATTGTTTAAGTTTCGAATGGTTTAATTGATTCCGTACCTAACTTTGTATTTCGATCCTGTAAATTAAATTGACAAATTAAACTTTCCGGATTAATCCATAGACACTGAGAAACAACTTGAATTATTAATTGTCTCTTCTGAAGAGCCTCATCATACAAATGCATTGTGAATCGTTTTGATTTGAATTATTAATAGCATTTTGAATAGTATTCTGAACCTTATACTCTGCAACCCTTCAAATTCAATAGTGTACATGGATACTTCAACATTATGTTTCTTAATCGATTGTGTCGTATAATGAATACAAGATTGTTTACATGAAAATTGCACACAGGGTTATGAAATTCCTTTAAGTTTTGGGAGAAGAGTGGTTTGGTTTCTTGAGCTCTGTTCAGTAGTTTTAGATATATAAGATTTGTGTAACAATTTAGTTTCTTGAATATCGCCAGTAGTCTTGGACTTACGAATTCTGTGTCATCTTGTAGAAGTTCTGCTGCGATTTAAGCTTTTGATTTTGGTGTGTGTTCAAGTGTTTTGACTTTGTTTCATTCATGAACAGTAGTTAGGTTTCTTAAAATTGTTATCATAGATAGTAGTCAGATTTCCATTTTGAATAGTAGTTAGGTTTCTTTCGATTTCGATTGTGAATAAGTACTGCAATTGTAGTCTCAATTAGGAACAAAGGTTTTGGTTTGTTTAAATTGTCACTTAGATTTTCTTCCAGTTGATTAGGGTACTCAATTTGATAAATCTCTCAACAGTAGGGTTCAATTTCCTTAAATGTCATTTGTCTAGATTTCTTTGAGTATCATTTCAGTTGCTTTGAGATAGGTAGTCTTTGCGTTTGAATGTCTTTCTTTGGTTAAGTGAAATTAGAGAATTCCAGAGCTTAATTTCAATTTCACATTCACTAGTTTAATTTAGAATCAAGTTCATTAGCTTAGTTTAGATTTAATCTTCATGCTCTTTTATCTAGTGATTCATGTTTTGTCTTGATCAACATTAGAACAGTCGAATGAGTCTTTCCCATTAAACAAAATTTGAATTCTGTAATTAGCACTTCATAAGTCAGAGTGATTTTACTGTTAAGAGAAATAATGTTTGAAATGACTTGTTTGTGTTTTTCATTATAGAAGTAATTTGTAACAAGCCTGTCTTAGTTGTAATATTCTTGTTTAAACAAGTGAATGAATAAAGTTAAAATAGGAATGGATTCTATAGGATTTAATGAACGAGTTCTTCAATATTTAGTGAGTGAGTTTGTTGAGGATTGAGTCTTTTAAAACAAGTATGATTTATTTGAAGCTTTGTTAGAGAAGCATGCTTGATTCAAGTTTGAATGCTTTAGGTGTATAGAGGAGTTTGAGTAAATAGGTTTCTATGATTATAATAGGAAATCACCTACTTTGTAATTAGATCTTGAATCTGAACAGATATGTAGTGTAACTCAGTGAGTACAATCCTTGGTTGATAATTTACTATTAGGAGCTTTAAAACGATGAATAAAACTCCTTACATTTTTGGTGCCATTGCCAAGGAGTTGCAATTGGTTAAGGTAATAATTTATTTTATAGTGTGATCCTAGTTACAAGACAACTAGAGGGTGGAGATGATGGTAAGATGTGAGTGAAGGGTCACACATCCACTTTGGTTTGGGGTCACTCCAAAGTCTTGTTTTCCAAGTAAGTGAGGATTTCAAGTTTGGTGAGTTTTATTGCAATTAGTTTTAATTCATTTAGATTAAAAATTCAAGCTCTTTAAAGATAAAACATTTTTGGGGTGTTGTAAGAACCCCCAAGTAATAATCCATGTTGCGAGACAAGAATCATCAACCAACATGAGGAATTCAAGAATGATTTAGAGGCTTGAAGAATGTCCCTAGAAGAATATTCTCAAATCCTAGCAGTAGCTGGGGTATCTACTTCTCAGAAAAAGTTCATCCAAACGGCATTCAGGAAATTATCTCTCTCCACAACAAGAAAAGGATTTGGAAGTCTCCCTTAATTCGTCTTGCCTATCTACCAAGGAGATCGAGAAATCATGTACCAAATATGATGGGGGGCATCCAGCTGAACCTGAGATAGAAGAACTTTCACCATGCCCATCAACAAACCTTGTATGCATTCCAGAGACCAATTATCCAAGTTTCCCAGGCATGACTAAGGAGGACTTTCAGAGTGGTTCAAATGAAGAAATGGGCCAATACCAATAGGATTACATCAAGCATTGGTTCCAAATCACAATCCAGTCAAAGTACCACTCTCATCTTCAAGTACTATTTGTATCACATTTTTCAAAACTGCTGATTTTTCATGCTCATGTACCTTCTAGAGTTTATATGTTAAATATGAGCATGAATATATCCTTGTACCTGATACGCACATCGCTTCATTTGAATTTGTCTTTCACTTGAAGGAGGACATCTTTTCTCTAGTATAGTAGGAAAGTTAGTATTGTAAATAAATAAATGAAAATAGTAAAGAGAAAAATAAGTCCTTTTGTGAAAACCAGCTTGTATGGCGCAACTAGACAGGGGCTTCACTCGAAAACTAGGTAACTAGTGGGAAAAGTTCCCAATGAAGTTTGTAAATTTGTATGAGTTCTTGAAATCATGTATCTTTCAATTCATTATGTCTTGTACTCATTTTTGTTGATGTGGGATTCCTTAAGGCCCACCTACCAACAAGCCGTGTCCCATCGACATTAGAAAATTATATGGGACCAAGGTAAGGGTTAGATAAGATATATGGTAGCTTGCATGCCTTAATGGTAGGTATCCTTGTCATATACTAAGGAAATACATCAATGTTTCTTGGTGGATGATGTCTATAGTCCATTCAACTTCAACAAATCCATTCATGGCCAGTAGAATATACCTAGTGCCTTGATTCTCATTGACATCAAAGATGGGATATCTCACATTATTTAATGACATCCTCAATGGTCAGTAATCTAATGGTTCTTGCTTATTTTCGACATCGACACCATTTATTCACATATGCAAGATTACACACGAGTGTGTAGCAGTTGAAGACTATATGGTTTTGAGATCTCAACAAAGGTTTGTAGCAGTTTGGATTTTTATATCAACATTCCCATTGTGATTTGCAGCAGTAGTCACCTTTCCTCAGTTGTTTGGGGACATACAAATCCTCAGGCATGGGAGAGAAGGGGACGCTCATTTCATCCTTCAACCTTCTTCGACATGATTCTTCAAACTTTGAGCTCCAAATTATTAGAAGTTAGAACTAAAGGTACGTGTCTGTGATTTATCTAGACTAGATCATAAACATGTGAATGCATGTTATGTAAATGTGTTACCTCTATTACTTACCATTACTATTTTTCCATAATATCACTCCTTCCCATGATTATTAATCCCTTCTTACCCACACTCCCTTCCTAATCATGATCATGCATGTCAATCCTTCATTCGCTCTTGATGGTTTATTTCTCTATCAATTTAAATGATGATTGAGTGAGCGGTCATCATGATACCCAATGCTTGGTACCTCACCTCCACCCATTTGCCCATTCCCATAGAGCATGGTGTAGGTTATCAGATCGACCATTAGAGAAAAGTTTTTATAAATTTCATAAGGTTGAGGCAGCAATGTCGTGATCTTTTGATATAGGGTAGTTGATTGTGAAATTGTTCTTACAGCTTAAAGTTTAGGAAACCTAGCTTCAGATCAGAAAGGGGGCAGAAAGGCATGAACCTACTTTTAGGAAATTTTCATAGAGCCCAGAATATGGGCAATGTAAGGAGATACTAGAAGATAGAATCCAAGAAGTGAAGAAATGAACACCCCATTGTTTGAAGAAAACATTCCCCAAGATATTGCTGAAGATTTAGAAGACATGTCTCCACCCGAGCCAGTGATCAGTAAGAATACTAGTAAAAAGAAACAGGGTATGAACTCGGACAAAAAGGTCGCAAGCCGAGTTCGAGGGGGGGGGGGGGCGCTTCTTAATTTTTAAAACATAGTCAAGGCACCCACTTTTACCGATGAATAAAACTTACAGATTCATTTAGTTAAGTTGTAGAAGAAGATTGTAAAGTTACGGGAGTGCGCACATAAGTACAAAGTCTTATTTTGTTATGTGTCCAAGGTTAGCAATTAGATCATGGACACTAACGTCTCTCTAATCTTCCAAAATGATGTGCTAAAATGAAAGAATAAGAAACTACTTTAGTGGAAGTCATCCCGGTTTAAACGCACAAATAAACTCAATGCTCAGGAATTGGCCCTACAGTTTAAAAAGTGCTCAGTCCTACTTAATCGTGGTTTATAAGTTCTGGTTAAGAGATCATGAATTTAACTGGATGCCTCTCTTACACTGTCCTTTTTGGTGAATTTGTAGCTGATGCATGAGGGAATGCATTCATAAAGGCATGGGGGGATGTTGGAGCCCATTTTTGTCCCCATTTATTTACTCTTTTCACCTACATTTTCACTCTTTTTACATATATTGTACTTCTTTTACCTTCTATACTATACAATTTACTGCCAAAACCCTATCATCACATGACTAGAGGTAAAGACATTCTACTTAGCATTATTTCGATGTTTTTGGTTAAGTTTGGATATATTATAGGATCATACTTTTTAGGCCATCTCTAACTATCTATTTTATTGGACTCATTAACTATGGAGTTTGTTGGTAGGTGAATGACAACCTAAACATCTGGTCAAATAATGAGGAGGTGGACACTTCATCATTTAAGTGTCGTTGTCATTCTATCCTTAAAACTTCATTTACAATTCTATACTTAAGCTGGTAGTCAATGATCGACAACTTATTTTGGTGTAATAGTAAGCGATTTATGGGAGCTTATAGTATATCGTACACCGATGTCCCTATGGTCGAGGATAGAAAGTGGGTTTTCAAGTGAAACGTAGTCTAACTGAGTCATGTGCAGCTGATTCAGGATTGATCTTATGAGATATTATACAACCCGTGATAGCCATCGATCAACAATTTGCTATGTTAAGAGATAGTTAGTTAAGCCTAGTATCCATCAATTGTCTTCTTAAAGGCCCGATGAGTTTGAATTTGGGGGACTGTCAAGTAATGATGGTAATGTAATGTTCTAGACTAATTGATTTTGAAAACTTATTTTATTTTTTAGAGTCTAGACTATGTATCTCAATGTTTAAGCTTTGATCTAATTTAGTTCCAGTGTTGTTCTACTGTAAGGAATTATGGTTGTGTTCTGAATTTCATTTTACTGAGCGTGGCAACGACCCACCACCTCTGGAACAAAGCTTATATTTGGTCTAGATCTATTATTAGTTTACTTTGTTAATTTTACATAGCATATCATGTGATTGTTTAAGTTTCGAATGGTTTAACTGATTTTGTACCTAAGTTTATATTTCAATCCTGTAGATTAAATTAACAAACTAAACTTTCCTGAGTAATCCATCGACACTGAGAAATGACTTAAATTGTTAATTGTCTCTTCTAAAGAGCCTCATCATATAGATATGTTGTGAATCATTCTAATTTGAATTATTAATAGAATTTTGAATAGTATTCCGAACCTTATACTCTGCAACCCTTAGAATTCAACAATGTACATGGATACTTCAACATTATGTTTCTCAATCGATTGTGTCATATAATGAATACAAGATTGTTTACATTGGAATTGCGTGCAAGGTTATGATATTCCTTTGAGTTTTGTGAGAAGAGTGGTTTGGTTTCTCGAGATCTGTTAAGTAGTTTTAGGACTATAAGATTTGTGTAACAATTCAGTTTCTTGAATTTCACCAGTACTCTCAGACTTACGAATTCTATGTGATCTTGTAGAAGTTCTACTATGATTTAAGTCTTCGACTTTGGTGGGTATGAAATCGTTTTGACTTTGTTTCATTCATGAACAATAGTTAGGTTTCTTAAAATTGTTATCAGAGATAATAGTTGAATTTCCCTTTTGAACAATAGTTAGGTTTCTTTCGATTTCGATTGCGAATAAGTACTGCAATCATAGTCTCAATTAGGAACAAAGATTCTGGTTTGTTTAAATTGTCACTTAGTCTTCCTTCCAGTTTGATTAGGATAGTCGATTTGATAAATCTATCAACTGTAGGATTCAGTTTCCTTAAATGTAATTTGCCTAGATTGCTTTGAGTATCATTTCAGTTGCTTTAAGATAGGTATTCTTTGCATTTGAATGTGTTTCTTTGATTGAGTTAAATTAGAGAACTCTAGAGCTTAATTTCAATTTCACATTCACTAGCTTAATTTCAAATCCGCATTCACTAGTTTAATTTAGATTTCGAGTTCATTAGCTTAGTTTAGATTTCATCTTCATGCTCTTTGATATAGTGATTCATGTTTTGTCTTGATCAACATTAGAATAGTCGAATGAGTGTTTCCCATTAAACATAATTTGAATTATGTAATTATAATTTCATAAGTCAAAGTGATTTTACTGTTAAGAAAAATAATGTTTGAAATGCTTTGTTTGAGTTTTCCATTATAGAAGTAATTTGTAACAAGCTTGTCTTAGTTGTAGTATTCCTGTTTAAATGAGTGACTAAATAGAGTTAAAATAGGAATGGATTATATAGGATTTAATGAATGAATTCTTCAATATTTAGTGAGTGAGTTTGTTGAGAATTGAGTCTTTTAAAACAAGTACGATTTATTTGAACATTTGTTTGAGCAACATGGTTGATTCATGGTTGAATGCTTTAAGTAGATAGAGGAGTTTGAGTAAATAGTTTTCTCTACTTAAACATTGATTATAATAGGAAATCACCTACTCTGTAATTAGATCTTGAATATGAACCAATACACAGTATAACTCAATGATTACAATCCTTGGGTTATAATTTAATATTAGTAGCTTTAAAACAACAAATAAAAATCCTAACAATAAATATGCTAGAGATTTGTTGAAAAGATTGAGGATGAAAAATTACAAACCTCTCCTTACACTAGTTACAACAAGTACAAAGTTAAGCAAGGATGATGTAGGATCAAATGTCAATCCAACTTTTTTCAAAAGATTGGTTGGAAGCCTCATTTATATCATAGCTACAAGACCAAATATTATGCAAGGAGTAAGTTTGATTTTGAAATTTATGGAGACTCCAAAAGACACACATTGGAGTGCAGGAAAAAGAATTCTAAGATACATAACAAGAACTAGAGATTATGGCATAATGTATGCAAGCACAAAGAAGAAATAGTTGATTAGGTACACAGACAGTGATTTTGCAGGCAATTTGGATGATACAAAGAGCTCTTCCAGTTATGTGTTCCATCTTGGTTCAGGTGTGATTTCATGGGCATCTAAGAAGCAACCTATTGTGACACTTTCATCAACAAAAGAAAAATATGTAGCAACAACATCTACAACATGTCAAGAAATGTGGTTAAGAATAGTATATGATGGACTCAAGCAGAAACAACAAGAATCAAGAACAATATATTGTGACAACTGTTGACCTAGGTTGGCATTGATGTCAATATGGAAATATTCTAGATACTAGAGGATGACATGAAGCCAAGGGGAAGCCGAGCGATCCATGAAGAGACAGGAGAAAGGCCATCAGGATAGCCAAGCCATAAGCAAGAGGAGTTACAAGAGGAACCATATAGCAGAGATGCATATCGGAAAAGGCAGAGTATGAAGGTATCAAAGAAGGGCTTTAAAAGACATTTCCAAGCAAGAGGAGCCATCTTAGAGCAAGAAGAACGTTGCTTGTAACATATGCCAAAACAGAGCTATCAGAACCATATTTATAGACCATACATATATGCCAAATGAGAGGAGGAGAAAGAGCCAAAGAAGAGGAGCACACAGAGCCATCAGAGCCATAGAGGAAGAATATAGAGTTATCAGGAGCTATCGGAGGAGCAGTGGATGCGTTTAACAACAAACAAACATGAGCCATCAGATTTCCAGTGAATAGATCCGACCGCTACCGGGCGATAAAGATGCACGAGAGATAGCGAGCGGGGACGACGGTAAACAATATTTATCGCATCGCCTGTGGAGGGTGCGCGGTAATCGTATGCGGGCAAGTGATCATAATCACTAGGCGATGTGTGGCAGATGGGACAGGGCCGAAACCGCTTTGATCGTGCGTTAATGTGCAAGTAGCTTGTGGGTGCGAGAGGTGTGAATGTCGTTGGATCGCTTGGTCGATGATTGGACGTCAAGGTTGTCAACCACAAAACGCCGATTGCGATATGTGTGGACCTGTTGTAGAATTATGTTATGGTTGAATGCTATATCGTATCCACCCATCGCAACAATACCCAAAAGCATGACACTCTCTCGAGCGCTGATTGCGATGTAAGTCACGGACCCAATGGTCTGATTGCAACATGATTCAATACAATATCACATCTGCAAGTGGATCGGCCGTCGGCCATCGGTGATGTCATGGGGTTGATATATAAAAGACCCTCGGAAGCCTCATCTCGCCGATTATGATTGTAAGACCAGACTTGATGCAACATTAAAAGGT
>APFE031725106.1:4516-22674 GCA_000404065.3 Pinus taeda | reverse complement strand
TTTAGAAGTTTGTGTGTGCTTGTAGGAATGGTATAGGGAAAGTTGCATTAGATGTGATCTATGCTCTTTGTTTAAATATTCTGATTGCTCTATCCCTTTTAGTTACGGTTTTCATTGTTTAAATCAAATGAAAAGAATGTTTCCCATCTTGGTTGCATTCTAGGAGTTTCATAAACACCGCGATGTGAACTTGAAAGGCAAACTTTTAAACAAGATCAACTAAAATTTATCTCAATTAACCTAATGTAGCATTGTAACTTAACGCATAACATTTAGAGGTCTAGGCTAGAGACGTGTTCCGGTGTCGTTAAACATAGCAGTTGTCGCTAACATTCTGCAATACATTCTATGTGTGATACCTCATTCCACGTATGCAAGTATATCGTAGCTCATCCACGTACTTTTGGGTATATCAGGCGACGTTATAGTACAAAAGGTATAAGGGAATGCTCTCACTGTGCAGTTTTGCATTAGACAGTGCTAACATAGATTGGATCTCCACGTACTTTCGGGTATATTTGGGAGGACTACATTAGGTTGCTATCCATCCATAAGTAACTGAGTCGGCCACCTTGTATACTGTGATACACTGAAAATAGCATTCGGGGAGATTACCTACACGTATGGTAAGTCCTTAGCTCCTCTGAGACGGTATATTGTAGTTCAAAGTTACTTGGTAATTAGTTTTCCTAGATTACCCTCTTTTTGTTTATTTATTTTTATAATAAAATCAATCAGCAACCGTGGAATAAAATCAGCCTTTACCCCATCGTTCGCGTAGGACAATGAGTAAACCAACTTCACTACCTGAAGCTACACCTAGTCGGCGAAAGCGGTCTCATTTAACAGAGTCCAATACATCACAAACTTCTAGTTCTTCATTTGATTTACCAGAGTCACCTATACGGGTACGTACTGCAATTCCAGTTACTCCTTTTGTTACTTTTTTTTCTGCTACTGAAGTGGAACCTTTACAATTACTTGAGGACATTGAAAGTGAACTTAGTGAAACGGTAACTGAAGTTTTCCAACAAAAAGTTGATCCTCAACCCAAAGTTTTTCAACAAGAAATTACTTCTGAAATTGAATTTGTTGAATCGGAAGATCAAACCTATCATAGTTCAATAAGAAGTTACTTTTGAACAAGAAGTTGTTCAAGAAATTCATCCCGAACCCATTGTTCTTTTACCAGAACACTTGGATCTTGAAGTTGAACAACTAGAAGTTGTTCCCTTCCCAGAAGAAGATCGAATAGTTTATCCTTAGACATCTATAATTGTTGATACTTCTCCTTTACCTCAGAGTCAAACAACATTCGGGAAGATTACCTGCACATATGTTAAGTCCTTGGCTCCTCTGAGATGGTATATTGCAGTTCACAATTACTTGGTAATTCTTTTTCCTAGATTACCCTCTTTTTGTTTATTTCCTTTTATAATAAAATCAATCAGCAATCATGGAATAAAATAAACCTTTACCCTGTTGTTCACATAGGACAATGAGTAAACCGCCTTTACTGTCTGAAGCTACACCTAGTCGGCAAAAGCAGTCTCATTTAGTTGAGTCCAGTACATCACAAACTTCTAGTTCTTCATCTGATTTACTAGAGTCACCTATACCGGTACGTACTATGATTCCAGTTACTCCTACTATTACTTGTTTATCAGCTACTGAAGTGGAACCTTTACAATTACCTGAGGACACTGAAAGTGAACTTAGTGAAACGGTAATTGAATTTTTCCAACAAGAAGTTGATCCTCAACCCAAAGTTGTTCAACAATAAATTGCTTCTGAAATTAAATTTGTTCAACCAGAAGTTTATCCCGAACCTATCATAGTTCAATAAGAAGTTACTTCTGAGCCAGAAGTTGTTCAAGAAATTCATCCTGAACCCATTGTTCTTTTACCAAAGCACTTGGATCTCGAATTTGAACAACCAAAAGTTGTTCCCATGCCAGAAGACGATCGACCAATTTATCCTCAGACATCTGTAACTTTTGAGACTTCTCCTTTACATCATAGTCAAACACCGAAAATTTATACGAACCTGACAGTGAAATCCTTCCATTCGGTTTGATTGCTATTGAAGAGGAATTTGAAGAAGAAACTCCACCTAGAACTCCAACTCATTTTGGACCAGGGATTTATCTTTATCCTTCTTTTCCTCGGTTAACTTATACTGCTCCTCTTGATCCTATTTACTTTCAAACTCCCTTTGATTCATTCGGACATTTATTGGGTCATTTGACTATGGCTGAAACAACATCCCAGACTCTATCATTTGTTACAACCGCGACAACATCTACTGTCGCTACTTCTTCGATGTTTACCACAACACTTGAGTCACATATGTATGGTGGTCTGTCCATCCCACTATGTTACCAATCATTATCTGGAACTCACTCTGGTGTTTCTTCTAGTCCATGGTCTTCACCCATGTCGTCCACAGGAATTTTACCTGGTTCTTCACTTACGGATATTGAACAGTTTGATCCATCAAGTCAATATCAAGTTGGTCCATTTGGTTATTGTCCAATGTATCCACTTAACATTGGATTACCTCCATATGGAGAACAATATGCCCAATCTTCTTATTCTCCATACTCTGGGGGGCCACCATATGGCAATATACCGTCATCTTTAGGTAGAACTTATTATGGAATGATTGTTTGTCAATGGCAGCCTACGATGCCTATTCAGCCAAGGCTTGTGTATTCATCACAACCAATACAAACTATTTCATCCATACCTACGACGCCTGTCATTACGAATTTACCATAGTTGCAAGCTCAGTTGATTGTATCTCAACCTTTGCAAGCTGATCCTTCAACCTCTTACCCTCAAGTTTCAAGTCTACAGACTCAGTCTTCTCAGGCCATTTTACAACAACTGTTTGTGTCTGAAATCCAACAACCTCAGGTCAGTTTACCATTAACTGGGATGACTCAGACTTATACTGGTCCAATTTATCCACAACCTGTTCAAACTGATATTGGTTGGAAACAACCGTTGTATCAACAACTGTGGCAATCACAATACCAACAACAACAATTCCAACAGTACCAAACTTATCCTGGACTTGGTCAACAAGCCTATGTTGGGTTTGGTTAACAGCAAGCTTACGTAGGTTCTAGACAATAACCTTATACTGGATATGCTCAACAAACCTACCCCTATTAAAGTTACCAACAACAGATTCCTTATGCTGGTATGCAAATGCCTATTGCCTAGGAAATTCCATCTTACCCTGGTTATGCTCAACCCGACCTAAACTGACAATTGCCTTTTGTCGCAACACTTGAATTACCGAATTTAAATCGGCTTACCAATGATCCCATTCTTTATTCAGCTTGGTGACCGGTGATTCCACAAAAATTACCTTTTGATATTCCTAAGTTCAATGGAAACCTTGGAGAAGATTCGTCCAATCACGGTATGACTTTTCATTTATGGTGTTCATCCGACTCCCTAAATGATGATTCCATAAGACTACATCTTTTTCAGCGAACGCCCACTTGTCCGACTATAAAGTGGTATATTGAATTACCACGAGCTTCATTTAACAACTTCATAGCCTTAGCCACTACATTTTCAACCCATTTATAGTAACCCATTAGATATGAAACTGGAACAGAACTATTGACCAACTTTAAACAAACCACTCCTACTCACATTTCTGATCATATTCATGAGTGCTAGTGGTGTGGTCGTCGTCGAATGGTCAAAACTTTTATTCATGGTCAGCTTTTAGCTGAGTGGTTTATTAAATCCTTGTTTCCATCTATCACCAAGGATGTGGCTAAAGGAGGAGTTGTTACCAAAGAGAAAGTAATTTCTCGTGCCCAATACTTAGACTTGATTTACACCTAGTCTAGCATGCTCTATGATAAGATTCGAAATGCACCTAGACCAGCTTTTATTGTTCCACCACCTCCATCTAGTAAGGACTCTCATGTAGGTGATGGTGTGATAGGTTATTCAAGCACTCAAACAGCAAGTATACCATCTAGTCAAACACTTTTTATTTCAAATCAAACCTCTAATATTGATAATACACTTTCTTCCAAAATAAATGTCGTGTCATCTGAAAAAGGTAAAAATGAAAAGAAACCTGGAAGCAAGAAAAAGGGGAAAACCAAAAAGAAACAAAATTCTCCCCCTCAAGAGAAATCATCTGATTCCTCTTCTCTGGCTAGGAAGCCTCATTACCCATGTTTAATTTGTAATGTGGAGGACTTACACGAGACTATCCTCACTGCTTTGAAGTCTCAAAACTTCTTAAGACTTCTAGTACATCCGTTGTGTTGACATACCCTTTTCCAAACCTAGAGACTCATTTGGTTGCTACAGATCATGCTTCCAATTCACAAGTGCTTATGCTATCTGTCACTAAGCCTAAGTCCGATGTTTTGGTGACTACACAAAGTAAAGATTACAGTAATCCACCATCATCGTCGAATAACTAGGCTATAGGTCAACCCAATACTTTGACTTCGACTTCGTCTGACTCCATTCCACCACCCAATGCACCAGAGTTAAAAATAAAACTACCTAAGGGAGTTGTTCATAAATCTACACTCAACCCTCGAGCTCGAGCAGCGCAAAATTATAACATAGTAGAAGATTTGGCTCAGTCACCTTCTGCTATGTCGATGCTTGAGGTGCTTCAAAATTGTCCCTCCCAAAAGCATGCTTTATTGTCAGCAATTGGTGGAATTGATCGAATGGATTCCAATCTCGTAGTTTTTAACCATGCGGGTTATACACCACAATTACTAGCACAGTTAGAATTCTTGTTCCAAGTAAATGATTTGAATCACCTCATTCACCAAACCATTGTTGACGAAGGTGCATCTACTTGTATCATGTCAATGAATTGCTGGAAAACACTTGGCTCACCGCCTTTGTCACGATCACCTACAATGTTAAAATATTTTGATGGTTGCACTTATACACCTTGTGGAATTTTAAGTAACCTACAGATAGAACTAGGGGGAAAAACTATAACTGTTGAAGTTGAGGTCATTGACGGACCCCTTGACTACAATATTTTGCTAGGAATACTGTGGGTTTATGCTATGGCTACTGTGGTTTCGACATACTTTCATATGATTTCTTTCCCTCATAAAGGCGGAATCACAGTAATTGATCAACTTTCCTTCTTTGCCTCTACTTCACAGGCAACTGGAAGCATTACATTAGTTCATGGACCTCATCTATATCTTCAGAACATTGGAGTAGGTCTCTTCAAATATTCTTCCCTAATGGGCACCATTTCACCACCGTCACCATCACAAACAACGGAAGTTGCGAAAGTTGAGACTTGTAACATGATATCTTCCACTTCATCTAACTCATGGAAGATTTCCAATAATTCTGAAGTTGAGATGTGTAAAGAAGCTATGCCACTAAGCCCAATTGAGCTCGCATAACAATTAATCTTTTTGGCTTGTGCAAAAAATCCAAATCCATCGTCACCGATTGAAAGGGTTGATCATTCGTTAGAATATGGTACTTCCTCTGATCCTTTTTCACGTACATTTTCTACTGATGAAGGAATCATCCAATCAACGATGACAAAAGAAGAACCATGGGTAGATTATCATCATCGATCCCATATTTCAAATCACATAGAAGATATTCCAAATGAACTAAATCACCCTTCAAACGTTGATTTCCTTTCAAATTTTGTATTTATAGACAGTCGATTCCGAACGAAACTTATCGAATATCGAAGAAGCCATTTCTATCGATATTTTGACCAAACCTAGAATTGTAGAATGCATCCATGTTGGAAAATCTTATTCTCCATCAGAACATTGAAACTTATCGTACTCTTTTTTGTGAATTTTGTGATATATTTTCTTGGTCATATGAGGAAATGCCAGGTATTGATTCTAGTATAGTTTAACACGAGATTAAAATGTATCCAGATATCAAGCCGGTATAATAGTGCCTCCGTCCTGTTCATCCAAAGAAGGTTGCTACCATAAAAGCAGAAGTTAAAAAACTTTTTCATGTTGGTTTCATATACCCCATTCCTCTTACTAATTGGGTTTCCAATATTGTTCCTATCATGAAGAAACAAGGAACAATACAAGTGTGTGCTGATTATAGAGATTTTAATCATTATTGTCCAAAAGACAACTATCCACTCCCTTTATCGATCAGATAGTTGATGAATGTGTCGAATGTGAAATATTTTCATTTATGGATGGCTTTTCCGACTATAATCAGATTGATATCCACCCATAAGACCAATCTAAAACTGCCTTTATTCGTCCCTGGAGCACATTCACATATAGGAAACTCCCCTTTGGTTTGAAGAATGTTGGGGAAACTTTTCAAAGGGAAATTAATTATGCCTTCCATGAAATCAAACACATCTTTCAACCCTATCTAGATGACTTACTTGCTCATTCATGGAAGTGGGCTAATCACCTGTAACATTTGAGAGCTATACTTTTATGGTGTCGACACTACAAAATTCGACTCAATCCACATAAATGTGTGTTTTTTGTTGGTTCTAGTGGTTTCCTTGGTTTTGTAGTGTCCAAAGAAGGAATTCGACTCGACCCCTTGAAGGTTAAGGAATTTCTTGAACTACATCCACCTTCCAATTTACTTCAGTTACAGAGACTCCAATGGAAGGCTAACTTTCTAAGGAGATTCATTCCCAATTATGCCGAAATGGCTAAAGGATTTACTTGTCTTTTGAAAAAGGGAATTCCCTTCAATTAGGACTAGGTTGCACAAGCTTCCTTTGATGCTCTCAAATATACCTTGATCTAAGTGTCATTAATGTATTCCCCTAATTATCAAAACGACTATTTCCTGTATCTTGCCATTGTAGATACAACCATTGCTATGGTTTTAGTCCAAGAAAAAGATGGGATCGAACATCCGATATATTATTTGAGTCATAATCTCAATGATATGAAAGTTAAGCTTTCTTACGTGGAGAAACTAGCTTTAGTTTTCGTTCAAGTTGTACATAGATTTCGCCATTATATCTTGCTCCGAAAGACCATTTTCACATAAATTGATGGGGGGGAATATTCAAAATTGATAGTCATTTTGCAGGAAATTAATTTGGAATTCATCAAATCCAAGTCAAAAAGTAATCTCTAGTTTTTACCGAGCTTCTTTGCAACCTTCCCTCTATCGCCATTGACTCAACAACAGAACCATCAAATACAGATGAGTCTCTATTTTTGATCTCGTCATCTAACCCCTGGTATGGAGATATACCAATCTATCTCCAAACCCAAACTTGCAACAATGACGTATTCGATATCAAACAAAATATTATCTAATCATTGGCGACACCCTTTACCGTCGCAATATCGATACGATTTTTCGTAGGTGCCTCACACATGTGGAAGCAGAGAAAGCTCTAAATGATTTCCATTCTGGTGCTTGTGGTGGACATTTATCTAGTTATGCTACCACATAGAAAATTCTCCATGCTGGTTACTTCTGGCCTACCATATTTAATGATTGCATTACTACTATCAAAAGTTGTCATGCATGCCAGATTTTATACCGTAAAACTCGATTACCACCTACACCACAACATTTTGTCGTCATTGTTGGACCATTTGCAAAATGGGGCATTGATCTCATGACATGTAACCCTCACTCGGCCGAGGGGCATGTGTATATTATTGTCGTTGTTGGCTATTTTACGAAATGGGCTAAGGCGATGCCTACATTAAACAATAGTGGTGAGATAGCTACACTTTTCTCTTCAACCATGTGGTTGCATAGTTTGGTGTACCACAAGCTATAGTTACAGATCATGGTTCACATTTTTGCAATCACATGATGAGTGAATTAACTGCAAAGTTAGGACTCTCACATGATAGTTCTACTCCTTATTATCCATAGGCTAATGGAAAATATGAAGCCATCAACACAGTTTTTAAGCGAATGCTTCAACGAATGATAGGAGTTCACAAAGAAAACTGGAATTTGATCCTGTACTCAGATTTGTGGACTTACTGAACCTCGGTAAGAAATGCAACTGGATACACACATTTCCAATTGGTGTATGGTCTTAAGGCAATCTTGCCAATACAATGTGAGATTTCATCACTAAAACTCGCAATTGACTCATTACTTGACACTTATGATGAGGAAGCATGTTTCATAGAATTCATCCATCTAGATGAAACACATGGTGAAGGCGCATTGGCCAACGAAGCAGATAAGAAACGAATTAAGGCACAGTATGACTAAAATTTCAAGCCTCACATATTCTCAGAAGGAGACCTGGTCTTGCTTTATGATCAGGAAGCCGATAAATTAGGAACATGAAAATTTGAACCACTATGGATAGGCCCCTACATTGTCAAGCATGTTTTGGAAAAATGTGCTTACGAGTTGGTTGATTATGATGGAATTCCATTGTTGAAACCCCGAAATGGGTTGTATCTTAAATGTTACTGTGCTTGATTGTGCATAGTAAAAGCATTGTATATATGCTTTGATTGCATGTGTGTGTCACAGTGTGACTTTAGAGTTTTTATGTGGTTAGTAATCCACTTTGCATTTGTTGCAGATTTTGGAATCTTCGGAACCATTTGTTGGTTATGCCGATGGTGCTAGTCGTAGTACATAGAACCTACCCTCTGCAGCATGGGCCATATTCACTCCAAGTGGTGAGTTAGTGGGTTTTAAAGGGATTTGTATCGGTCGTTCTACAAACAATATCATTGAGTATAGTGCATTGATCGAACTCCTCTCTGATGCCATTTCACTTGGCATTCGCCAAATCATCATTAGGCTAGACTCACAAATTGTCGTACTACAAATTAAGAATGTTTATACTGTCTAAAGTCCAAATATTCATCTTATATTCCTTAGAGTTCGTCTCTTGGAAAGACATTTTGATTACATTCAATATGTTATGAAACCAACTCACAAAAATATAGAAAAGATAGATCAACGCCTTAGAATTCAGCCTCTTCGACGGGGAAACCTCCTTTACATTACAAAAATGAACAATTCTTGGATGATACAAATGACAAGACCTCCTTTCTATGTATAGGAGTCTAAGGGGTCATAATATAATCAGAGCTGACATAATAATAATAATGTAAGGGCACAATAATAACAATAGTGGGCTTCTGTGGGGCACAATAATAACAATATGGGGACTACATGTGCACAACAATATAATAAGGGGGTTGTATAAATAACAATAAGGGGTTACACTAGTAGTATAGGGACCTAACATGCCCCTCTCCTTCAAAAAGTGTTGTCCTCAACGCTTGAGTAGTTCTTGATGCTTCTATATAAATTCTTGTCCTTCAATGTGGAATCTTCAGCAGGTAAGTTCTTCCACTTGATGAGAAACTCTGAAATTGATCTATTTCGTAGCTGTCGATTTCTCGGTTCTGTGATTGCTTCAAGTGCCAATATGATTTTTCAATTGTTTGAACTGGGATCTTCTGCAACTTTTGAATGAGTTCCCTCTCCTTTGCGCATATGGATATCTGTAAGGCCTGATGTTTGGAGGAACACTTCCTAGAATCAAGTGAATAGCATGATCATAATCATGAATAGGTGGGAGGCCTTTGGGAGTGTCAAATACCTTGGAATGATTGTCCAAAATGCTTAGGATATCTGGAGAAATACATGATTTCGATGTGAGATCCTCTAGTGAACATAATTGTGCAATTATGCCCCGTTTTTCTTTATTTAGAAGCTTTGTCATGCTGTTAGATTTGATTATCTTTCTCGGTTTCCCTTCAATACCCCTAAATTCAACTTCCTTTCCTTCCCAAAAAAAATTCAAGAAAAGTTCTTGAAAATTAAAATCTATCGTACCCAAAGATTGTAGCTGTTGGACTCTTAGTAAAACATCAGCACCACCCATTGGAATGGAAATCATTGGGCTATTCAATACATATTCTCCCATGGATAGCTTGATATTATGGCACTTTCCAGAGCAATTAATGGTTCCTCCACTTGCAACCATCACTTGACACTCTGGTGCTGGATATAGGAAGCAATTCAATTCCTTGGCTATCTTACAATGAATAAAATTATGGGTACCACCCGAATCAATCAACACTATTACCTTTTTCTTCTTGATATATCCTTCTATCTTGATAGTTTTGAGGAGTGGTAATTTCTTCCAATGCATTACAAGATATGTTCGAGTTCATTTCTTGATGCTCGATGTGATCTTTCACTTCTTGAACATTTTTCTCCTTGATATGTCCTTCTCTATTGATAGTTTTAGGAGTTGTGATTCCGGTTACAAGATATGGTCGGATTCATTTCTTCTTTCTCGATGTGATCTTTCACTTCTTGAACCTTTTTCTTCTTGATATGTGCTTCTATCTTGAGAGTTTGAGTGGTAATTCTTTCCAATGCTTTACAAAATATGGTTGGATTCATTTCTTCTATCTCTAGGGTGGGTTCCTGGTGCATATCCTCTTCTTTTAATATTTCTTCATCCTTTTCTTCCTCCTTTTCACAATCAATGTAAAATAATTTCTTCTTAGCACACTTATGACCTTTAATGTATTTTTTATCACACTTATAACAAAGCCCTTTTGCTCCTTTTTCTTCCAATTGTTGTGGTGTCAACCTAGTAGGTTGTGGAAGAATAGGAGAAACAATACTTCCATATTTATAGTTTTGAAGGGTAGACTTCCTTTTTGCCATAATTTTGCTTTCCACTTTTATTTCCCTCTCCAATGAATCAAGTTCCCAATAACGAACCTCATGCTAGATGTTATCGTTTAAAGTCCCTATGGAGACATCAATCCTCTGCTTCTCTGGAATATCATTTTTTAATGTTCTTTACCATTGAACACTTTTTTTTAGATTTATCAATAGGCTAAAGGTCGTGTTTCTCTTTGTATCCACATAATGTGCTATCATTTCCTCCGTAAAAATTGACCATGTAACAAGTGGTTTATGAGAACAAATCCCTTTATACCATAAAAATTTATCTAGTTCTAAATAGTTAGATGAAATAAGTACCTTTGGTAACAGTGGTACACCATGTAGATCAAAATATTTCTCCATCTGTAGTACCCAATTTACCAGATCCTTGCCCTCAAACTTGCTCATCTCACTTTTTCTTGATTTTAGGAGCTCGATATTGAAATGACTTTAACTATGCAATTTCAGATATTTAAGTTCTGAAATTTTAGCCTATAATATCCCTCTGAGTTCTCTTTCTAACTCCATAAGTCTAATTATAATTGGATTCCCAAAGAAGGATTTATTCCCAATATCTTGCGATGAGCTAATTATAGACTAGTTTAGTAGAGTGAAATTCTCTGACATGCCACGTGTCACTATTTCAACCTTAGGTCCTGAAACTTATACCCAAACAAACTATAGTCCGTGATCATTCAATAACTTCTTATAAGATTTCAATCTGATGCTCAGAGAGAAAGTTATGATGATTTTACCAAGGTCACCTATTTAGGATGTAATTCAGGAGTCTGCAAAAATCGTAACTTCCTCAGATCATATATCCGAAAATATAGCGAGCCAAGATCTAAAATTGGGGCCCAAGGTTCAAACCAATTTTTTCTCAAATGGGTTTCCTTTTTATCTTCTGAAAATTCACAACAAAAATAATATAGATAAAATTCCACGATGACCTATTTTAGATGAAATTCTGGACCTTGCCAAAACTCTAACTTCCTCAGATCATATCTCTGAACATATAGAGAGTCAAGATCTGAAATTTGGATCTGAGGTTCAGCTCAATTTTGTATCAAATGGTTTTTTTTTCACTTCTGAAACGTCACAACCAAAAAGTTATAGCGAAAATTCCACGATGACCTATTCGGAGAAGCGAAACCCTAGAATCCAAAGCTCTGATACCAAATGTTATGAAACCAACTCACAAAAAGATAGAAAAGATAGATCAACACCCTATAATTTAGCCTCTTCAAGGGCGAAACCTCCTTTACATTAAAAAAATGAACAATTCTTGGATGATACAAATGACAAGACCTCCTTTCTATATATAGGAGTCTAAGGGGTCATAATATAATCAGAGTCGACATAACAATAATAATGTAAGGGCACAATAATAACAATGGTGGGCTCCTATGGGGCACAATAATAACAAGATGGGGACTACATGGACACAACAATATAATAAGGGGGTTGTACTAATAACAATAAGGGGTTACAATAGTAGTATAGGGACCTAACACAATATCAACACATTTCTAGGAACTTTAACACATTGACTAATTCTTTAGCGAGTTACAGGTTGAACAAATGTTTACGACATATGTAAAGAGTAAATTTTCAATTCACATAAATAGTTGAATAGGATTACATATAACCATACAAACACACTAAAAGTAAAATAGATAGATGTCCAAAGATTTTACAAAAAATTGTGTCCAAGACATGTTGGTCACCTGACCTCAAAACCTCAAAATGCATATAGTAAATCATCCTAATTAGAGGGAGCATGGAGCTCCTCTCATCCTAACTGATGTAAAGTATGTGCCTGGTCTGAAGAAGAACCTGGTATCTGTCGCTATGTTGGAAGACAAAGGCTATGATGTAGTATTTAGTAAAGGAAAGGCATTCCCGAGCCATATCGACACTGGACAGACCAAGAGGATTGGTATTCGAGTAAAGAATATCTATAAGATGGAGGTAGATTACTGTGTTGCATTGTGTTCCAAAGAAGAGTTGGCACAGAGCCAAGGTATTGGTGAGCTATGGCATAGAATATTGGGCCACTTGCACCATGGGGCCTTAAAGATCATGCAACAAGTTTCTACCAGACTTCCCAAGGGTAAACTGGAGAAAGTGGATACATGCAAAGGTTGTACCTTGGGTAAGTATGCAAAATCTTACTTTGAGGATCAAGACAGTCGAGCTGGAGCAATCTTGGAGCAAGTTCATACAAATGTGCGTCGACCATTCTCGCCAGCCTCCACCACTAAACAAAGGTACTATGTTATTTTTATTAATGATTTTTCTCGTAGATGTTGGATCTACTTCATGCAGAAGAAGGATCAAACGTTCTCAAGGTTTTGTGAGTTAAGTCTTGGTTGAGAAAGAATCTTGAAAGAAAATAAGAGCCTTGCGAAGCAATAATGGTGGAGACTATGTCTCCCAATAATTTAAATACTTTTGTGCAGCAGAAGGAATTAAACGGGAGTTGATGGCAGCCCATAACCCACAGCAGAATGGGATGGATGAAAGGAAGAACAAATCAATTGTGGGAGCAGCTCAAGTGATGCTGTGTGACCAAAGCCTACCACTTGATTTTTGGTCTCAGACATGCAATATAGCAGCATACTTGTAGAATATATGCTTGCATCGTAAACTAGCGATGAAGACACCAATGGAGGCCTTCTCAGGGAAGAGACCAGATGTGAGTCACTTTAGGATCTATGGATCATCAGTTTATTGCCATGTGACCAAAGATGCTCAGAAGAAGCTAGAGCCAACAGCTGAGTTGGGGATACTTATGGGGTACACTGATACACCACACAACTATCGAGTGTTCTTGCCTACCAGTCAGAGGACAATGGTATGCAGAGATATGAAGTTCGATGATCAGAAGGCCATGCGAGATTCCCTTGAGAGGGATATCAAGTTGCATGCAGAGGAGGAACTTTTTGTTCCTAAGGAGGAGGAGCCCTAGACTGATGTAGAGCAGCCGCATGCAGAGGATCCAGGAGTGGAGACATCCACTTGTGCAGAGTCTTCTAGAGATGGACAAAAATGCTCAAGGGAAGTTGACAGATTGATGTTGGATTCGAGAAAGAATTGGGACAGCCATCTTCTCAGCATAGACAAAGGAGGTCACCTGAGCGGTACACTAGTTACATGGCCCTGGTTGGGGAATGTATAGAGTCTGAACCATCTTCCTTCGATGAAGCAATGCAACAACTAGTTTGGGTTGATGCTATGGTGGAGGATTACGACTCCATAGTTCAGAACAATGTTTGGGATGCTGTCCCAAGACTCGAGGACAAGTTATTGGTGAGTTCCCGATGGATTTACAAGGTAAAGCAAGCAGCTGCTGGTAGTGTGGAGAAACAAAAGGCAAGGTTGGTTGCCCGTGGTTTCTCACAGGTCAAGGGGACTTACGATGATGAGACTTTTACTCCTGTAGAAAGGTACTCATCTATCAGATCGATGTTGACACTATCAGCACAGATGTGTTGGACGATCCATCAGATGGATGTGAAGACTGTGTTCCTCAATGGCAAGATTGAGGAAGATGTGTACATAAAGCAACCGGAAGGATTTGAGACCTTCGATCGTGAGTCACATGTGTGTCGACTCAAGAGAGATTTGTATGGGCTGAAGCAAGCACCTTGTGCTTGGTACACCAAGATCGACAACTATTTCACTAGGTTGGGCTTCATAAGGAGTGAAGCAGATGTGAACCTTTACCACATCATGGTAGAAGGTAAGCCATTGATCAATGTTCTTTATGTTGATGATATGATATTGACAGGTGATGATTATTTGATCAAGTATTGCAAGGAGGACCTTGCAAGAGAGTTCGAGATGAAAGACATGGGTCTTAAGCACTACTTTCTAGGCATGGAAGTGTGGCAGAAGGATAGGGAAGTGTTTGTGTCTCAAGGCAAGTATGCCAATGAGATACTCAGGAGATTCTACATGGAGAAGTGCAAGCCCATGTAGACTCCTCTAGCAGGTAACTAGAGGAAGGAGGATGCTACTTTAGGTGAGGTAGTAGCTCTTACTGTTTATCGGCAGCTTGTGGGTTCATTGATGTATTTAGTGAACACACGACCAGATTTTTGCTTTGCAGTGAACCAGCTAAGTCAAGCTATGGTTCAGCCTACCAAGCTGTTTTGGAAGGCAGCGAAGCATGTGCTGAGATATCTCAAAGGCACATCTCAGTATGGATTATGGTATACACAGATAGAGGGAGTGAAGCTTCAAGGCTTCACAGATGCAGATTGGGCAGGAAGTCCATCAGATTGGAAGAGCACTTCAGGAGGAATTTTCAACCTTGGTTTAGCTACAATTTCTTGGTACAGCAGGAAACAGAGGTCAACTGCACTTAGCTCAGCGGAGGCTAAATACATGGCTGCCAGTCAGGTAGCATGTGAGGCCATTTGGATGCGGAAAATTCTAGTCGGATTGTTTGGTCAGATGATGGATCCAACTGTGATCTATTGTGATAATTAGAGTTGTATCAAACTCTTTGAGAATCCAATATTTCATGATAAGTCCAAGCACATTGATATCCAGTATCATCATCTTCGAGACTGTGTGGTGAAGAGGATCATGTTGTTGCTATATGTTTTAACCAAGGAGAAGGATGCAGATATTTTGACTAAGACATTGTCAAAATGCAAATTCGAGTTCCACAAAGACAGGATTGAGGTGACAGATAATCCCTTTCTTGTTGAAAGGGAGTGTTGAAAATAAAACAAGAAATGCTAAATATATAAGTGTTAAAAATAACATTTCGGGATACATTCCAATTTTAGTTAGTCCCTGAACTAAAATTGAGAATTAAAATTTGAATTTGATCTTAATATCTATTTGAAAAATAATTAATTAATTCATCTTGAGTTAATTAGTTTGAGAAAATCAAACACGAAGTCTATGTGAAAACATGCAACAATTTTCCCTTTGATTGAGGAAGTTATACCTTAATTATGGAGATCATGATGAGTTGTACTTTGAGTTGTAATTAGTTATCTTAGTTAACTGAGTTAAGTCCAGTTAGATTAGTTGCAATAGTTTGTGGAACTGATTGTGAGTTCGGTTAGTTAATGCATGCATGCATGTAACTAGTATACTTCAGATAATTGAATATTCTCTCATAAATAACTCATGCATGTTAGTTCAGTCAGAGACCCAGTTGAGATCAGAGGATGGGATAGTGTACTATCAGTTGCAGGAATATTCCATTGAGGATATCTCTTGCATTCAGAAGGAATTCATTCCTTGGAGATTGCACAGTTACTTATAAGTTTGGTGAGTTGTGTGAGAGATGAATTCACACAAGTGGCAGCCAGAGGACCCAGGAGAAACTGCACAAGGAAATGGGAGGCTTGGAGGACTGAGGGAAGGCATATGTTATGTCTATTATGTCTATGAGAAGCATTGAGGGATTGTACTGAGAGCTGGATAGCTTGTGAGATAAAGCTTTGTGTAATCCGGAGATATTTCCACTTGTATGATAATACAAATAGCGGAGTTTTTAGCTAAGGCTTTCCCCAGAGTATTCTTTTGTATTCATATGTGATTGATTTTTCATCCTCTGTTATATATGTTCTATTTGATCTTGATCAGAATTGATTAAGCTTCCGCAAGTTTGTTTGTAGAAGTAAATCAAGTATTTTTCTTTAGTACATTACATTATCAGGTGATCTACAGTGAGAAATTCTACAATTGTAAATACTACAATGAGCTAAGTTATAAAGCTCCATGGGTATTATGTTCAATTGCAGTGGCCTTATTGGTTATAGGTGGCATTAAACATCACGGACAGTGTTCCCCCAAGGGGGAGGGTGTTGTAACAACCCTAGTGAAAATCCCATGTAAAAGTTAGTAAAGTAAAATATAAGACCAAGGTCAAGGGACATGTATTCCAAGTTGAATGGTGGATAAAACATCCTAGTGGGTGTTCATTTCAGTTAATATGGCTAAAGGAAATTGGAAAAGGCAATGACAAAGTATTTGGAAAAGAAAATGACATTTTTGGCACATTTATTTATGAAAGTAATGGAACTTAAGAGAAAAGGGAGGTGAAAGGTCACAGGTTGCATGTGAGAAGGAAAATGAAGGAAAATAGTGGAAAATGAAGAAAATACGGGCCTCGTTAATAAAAATGATTATGAGGACCAAATGGAAAGCCTCTGCTCAATATTTCTTCACCAATGTAGACTTTTGTAAGTTTAATTTTGGTGCTCTCTCTCGCACTCTTGGAAACTTAGAGTTTTCTTAGAGAATTTCAACATTGGATCAAAATAGGCAAAGGAGGCAAAGAGGAAGTAGAGTTCAAGTAGCTATAGCAAGATACTTTGCACGTATTGATTTGCATGTGTGGCTTCCTTGCTATATTTGGAATGCACGGTGTTGCATGTGTATTCTTGGTTCTCTTTTTGTCATTGGCGTGGGTTTTTCCAGGAGTGACGATGTTTTTCGGCCTAGCCTTGTCATTTCTGGATAGCCATGGTGTGATGGGGTTCTCATTTTTTGGTTGAGGTGGACTGCCGGATGGATTCAAAGCTGAGTGAGGTGGATCTCTGAATTAAAGAACACATGGCCTAGTAACCCCTGAACTAGATTGTGGGTTGCGTTAAAGCTGTATTTTGTGTTGTCTCGATGGACCTAGGCATCCTCGATTGATGAATGGCAGGATATACGGTAAATCCTAAAGGTGTGTGCTCTCCATCAGGATTTCCCCAAAGTATTCTTCTGTGTTCATGTGTGATTGATTTCTCATTCTTTGTTATATATGTTCTATTTGATCTTGCTCAAAATCAATTAAGCTTCCGCAAGTTTGTTTTTAAAGTAGATCAAGTATTTTGCTTTAGTATATTTTATTATCGGGTGATCTACAACAAGAAATTCTACAATTGTAAATACTACAACAAGCTAAGTTATAAAGCTCCATGGGTAGTATGTTCAATTACAGTGGTATTATTGGTTATAGGTGGCATTAAACATCGAGAACAATGTTCTCGCCAGGGGGAGGTTACTGTAACAACCCTGGTGAAAATTCCATGTAAAAGTTAGTAAAGTAAAATATAAGTCCAAGGTCATAGAACACGTATTCCAAAATGAATGGTGGATAAAACATCCTAGTGGGTGTTCATTTCAGTTATTATGGCTAAAGGAAATTGGACAAGGCAATGGAAAAGTATTTGGAAAGGCAAATGACATTTTTGGCACATTTATTTATGAAAGTAATGGAGCTTAAGAGAAAAGGGAGGTGAAAGGTCACAGGTTGCTGTTGGTCGCTTTAATTGTTTCCCAATTCAAGCGCCACATAAATTATCAACCCGAGGAAGTCTTTTTATTTCAAAGGTAGTTTCGCGCTGTATGTGCTCAATTTCAAAAGCAAAAGAAATGTTGTAGTAAAGAAAGAACGCACAGTCATTAATTTCACTAATCTACTGATTCACACTCCATTTAATCAAAGCTGCAGC
>APFE031725102.1:52444-145000 GCA_000404065.3 Pinus taeda | reverse complement strand
AGACTGAAGAAGGCCCTTTATGGCTTGAAGCAAGCTCCGAGAGCTTGGTACTCCAGGATAGATACATATTTGCAGGGGATGGGTTTCACAAAGAGTGAGGCAGATCCGAACCTTTACTTTATTGTGATAGGTGAGGACCCTCTCATTCTGGTGCTGTATGTGGATGACTTGGTCATTACAGGTGCAGAGAGACTCATAGAGCACTGCAAGAGAGATCTTGCGACGGAGTTTGAGATGAAGGACATTGGCTTGATGCATTACTTTTTGGGTTTGGAGGTGTGGCAGGAGGAGGGGCATTTCTTCTTGGGGCAGGGGAAGTATATTGTGGACATCCTTAGCAGATTCCACATGGAGGATTGTAGACCCATGTCGACACCGATGATTACCAACTGGAAGAAGCTTCATGCTTCGGATTCCGAGTTGGTGGATCCCACATTGTACAGGCAGCTGATTGGTTCCTTGATGTATTTGGTCAACACTAGACCAGATATCTGTTTTGCAGTCAACACGATGAGTCAGTTTATGTGTGAGCCTAGGAAGGTTCACTGGGTGGCTGCAAAACACATTTTGCGGTACTTGCAGGGACAGTGGATTATGGTCTGGACTACAGGCAGGGAGATGGAGTGAGATTGGTAGGATACACTGATTCTGATTGGGCAGGTTGTGCTTCTGATAGGAAGAGCACTTCAGGGTGTTGTTTTGGGTTGGGTTCAGCAGTAGTTTCATGGTTCAGCCGGAAGCAGCAGTCAGTAGCATTGAGTTCAGCGGAAGCAGAGTATATGGCAGCCAGTCTAGCTAGTTGTGAGGCCATCTGGCTTCGCAAGATGTTGTTTGGCTTATTTGGTCAGCGGTTGAGACCTTTAGTGATTTACTGTGATAATCAGAGTTGCATTAAACTCACGAAGAATCTAGTATTTCATGACAGGTCAAAGCATATCGGGATCAGATATCATTTCATCAGAGACTATGTTCAGAAGGGAGCTGTGAAGCTTGAGTATATTTCCACTGATGAGAAGGTAGCAGACATTCTTACCAAAGCCTACCACGGGGCAAGCATGTTTACTTCAGAGACAAGATGGGTGTGGTGAGGAACACCTTCCTCGGTAAGAGGGAGTGTTGAAATTTGGTACCGGAGGACAGGTGGTTCCCTTAGGCTTTGATCTTTAGCCTAGGGAAAAGTGTCCAAAAGATTTTAATTTTTCTCCTAAAGTGACTTTATAATTTTTATAAAGTTAAAATCTAATTTAAAAGTGACTTTAAGTGATAAAGTTACTAAGTCTAATTTTAAAGTGACTTTTATAAAGTCAATAAAAAATTAGAAAGGAAAAGTGACTTTGGAAATAAATGACTAAGTGGGTCTTTATTAAAGTGGGGTGAATTAAAAAATAGAAAGTGAGATTTAAATGTGCATTTAATCTCAGCCATTGATCTAAATATATCTCAGCCATTGGATTTAGGGATCACCCAAAAGTCATTTAGAGTTGGGTTAAAGGAGGAAAAAGATCATTCATTTCTTTCATGAGCAGATTTGGAGAAGGAGAGCAAGAGAGCAAGGGAGATTTCTGGACAAGGAGAAAGAGGCAGCAGTTTGGCACACATACCAGGCAGCTCTTCAGCAAAATCAGAACAGCAGAAAGAACAAGCAAAACAGAAGCAAGAACAAGCAGAAAAAACTGATTTTTTTGTTGAAAACTGAGAAAAACTGATTTTTGGGCACGAATATCGAGGAACTGATTTTCGGCACAGAAATCGAGGTCTATCCGTACAGTCCGTACGGCTCGTACGTTCGTACAGTCCGTACGACCGTACGGTCCGTACCGCGCGTACAGCGAAGTTTCCAGGTTGTCTGTTGGGCTGAAAACAGATAAGTTTGCTTGCTGGAAATTTTATTTCGCTGTAATTTTTGCTGAAATTTTCTTGCTGTAAAAAGGCATTTTTCAGAAATAAATAAGAGCTCTCAAACTGGTTTTCCCCAAGAGTTGTAGGGGGTTTTTCCAGGGTCACGTTGACCAAAAATATCAGTGTTTTAATGTGTTTTAATGGCTGTTTATTACTGCTGATTTTTATTTCTGCAATTTCCAGCATTATGTAAATTTTCCAGAATTTGTGTTTTCAACGAAATTTATTTTTTCCAGCTTGTTGAATGTATGGTTATGAGAAAGGGCATTTAACTACATGGGAGAAATAAGGAGAAACTGAAAACCGGGGTGGGAAAACAGAAATTTTAACAATTATTTCCATGATGCTTTTCAAGTTATGTTGATATGCAACTATCTCATATTAGCATATGGATTATTTTCTCTAGATTGAGAATTACTTTAGTAGATGTCAGATATATCTCTAAAATTTTATCTTCATTGCATTTGATTAAGCCCATGTGGATCTAATCTGTTCATGTGAAGTTGTGTAGAAAATCTTTCTTTGATCAAGCTTCAAGCACGAGGGGAAGTTCTTGGGGGAACCAACTCACTCTTGGAAATATTCGAAGAGAACCCACATTTGTCAATTGCCAAAGTCTTATCATTCGGATTTGTCTTGCAAGGATTTATTTTGAGTTTTGGGCTCCTATATCTACCTTCATAATTCAATATTTATTTCTCAAATATTATGCTTCATTTGTTAATATCTTGCTATTTTAAAGCTAAATCATGGCTAGGCAAAGAGGAGAGTTTACTCATACTCTTTGGCTTAGCTTTTTGTAGATTATATTGTACACATACTTTGCAATTGTATTGAACTAATACTTGGTTTGTTTTGCAGCCCTCTCTAATTTGTTTCTTGTGACAACTTGCGGGATTTGTCTTTGAAAACTATTAACAAGTGTGTGTAGGACCTTGGGCTCTCAAATCAAGATCAATTCTCTCTCTCTTGGACATGGGCATCAGGAGGCTTTCTTTAGCAAGGTCGAGTTCCTTTTGGGGCTGCATTCTCTCTCTTGGTCGTGGGCATTAAGAGGCTTACCCTCTCTTCTCTTGTAAAAATATGAATTTTCTTGTGCCTTTCTTTGGCCTCAATTGCATAAATAACTTATTAAGGAAAAGTCTATAGCTTAAAGGCTTCATTGTAAAAGACTTTCCTTGAGTTTGGAGGGGGCTTCATGGTCTCTTGCCTCTTGTAAATTAATTAATTAATTAAAAAAAAATATTGGGAGTGTGGGTTCTACCCATTGGCATCCCATCTCTCCACTTTAGAAGAAGACTTGTGGTTGACTTGTTGATTCTTGTATTTTGTTTCTCTTACATGCATGCTCTAATTTGCTAATTAACACAACCATACAATCTCATTTACTTTGTTAAAGTCACTACTATTTTGCTTGCATCAATTGCTACAAGTTACAATCTACAATTTTTATTTCATATCAATTTATTTTCATGCAAGCAATCTCTTTAACTTGATATATTTAGCTTGAGCATTGTCTAAAGTCCACTTATGCTTCATTACTTTGCAACAAATTAACATCTTAAGTTTTGATGCATCTTGTATTTGGGCAATTTCACTTTACAAAGCAAACATTTACTTTATGTCAAGCAAATCTCTCAAGTTGAAGTTTCTTTCTTTCTTTTGCAAAGCTAATTGAGTACAATCTTGAGTTTACTTTTCACAAGCATTGCCATTTACTTTACATGCAAATAAATTTCTCATTTGATAATAAGGCAAAGCAAATACCTTTCACAATCTCACATGTTCATGCAATCTTGTGTTTAAAGCATATCCATCATTCACTTAACTGTTGCAAATTTATTTGCACATCATAGTAGGCATCTTAACTTAGTTGAACATTTAAAATCAACCTCCAAGCATAAGCTTGGTTGATAGAAATCATAGGGAAAAAAGACTTTCTTGGAAAATTCTATTTGGTACAAAGTAAGGTAAAAGCTTTGTGACCCTGGAGTTATGAAGGTGGTTTGTCCCCTTGTAGGAACGACTGCACACGTTGGCTCATAAGACTTAGGGGACGAGTATCATTAATGACACCTATGTGCCCTCGCCCCCTCTTTCTTATAGTCACCACAATATTTTACCTTTTGGTAAGAGCTCAAGAGATGGACTTCTCACCTAAATTCGGCACTTTGGATTAAAAATAACCAAGATAATTGCATTCAAATCTAGTATAGGTGCATTTCATTCTAATACATCTCATGGTTTTACTTGCAATTCGTCATTTTACTTGTCATTATTGAATTGAATACTTTGTTTTGACAAGCATTATTTCATCTATATTTTGCAAGTAGAATACTAATTGTTTTCCTTTTGCAAGATATCCTTGTATGCTTTGATTTAGCAATTGATCATATATATTCAAAAGCATCTTTATATCTTGTATCATTGTGGTAACATTTTCTTATTTCACTTTCAAGATTACTTGTGTTTTTATTTCAAAGCATTTCATTTATATTAAGAAAATATCTTTCATTTATTGAGGAATACTTTAAAAAGCAACGGTCTTTCATATGCTTATGCTTATCTCACGTGTTGATGGTTGTCGATGGTTATTTCATTTCATATTGCTCACATCATATTTGCTTCTAATTTTAAGAAAGTAATCCATTTCACTTTAACATTCTCCTAGAAACCTCATATCTTTAACTTAGTTCTCCTTTAGGGACCACCCTCCATAGCTAGCCTAAGAGATAGCTTAAATGGAGAGAGTTGGGAATAGGTGACAGCCCCTTCTCTTGGTTCCTTGCCACCGACCACACCTTGTGGGGTTAAAGGTTTTTCTCACTAACTGTAGGGAGGTGTAGGCGGCAAGGTCAACAAGCAGCAAGCTCATCTTTGACATGAGACAATCTCGTCAGATACGAAGTCACTCCTTCACCCTGTATCATCTTGGTGGACTTCAACTTATCCTCCAATACCAGTACCTAGTTCTCGTTTTTATTCTAGAACAAATTCTGAAGAGCCATCCACATCTCATATGCAGTGTTCTTCCCGGACAAATGAGGTATTAAGGGATCCTTCACACCACCAAGGATGATCAATCTCACCCTCGTATCCAAATCCTCATACACTTCCAGCTCCTTTGGGTAATTTGGCTTCTTGATGGTTTTCTCAGCGAACTCCCAGATCTTGTTGACCTGCAAGACCAACTTGATCATTTCCTTCCATGGACTATAGTTGGACAACCCTTCCAACCTGTGCTCATACCGGAGACCAACCAGTAACTTCAACATTGTAGTGAACCCTTCGCCTACAATGTGACCAACTCCTTCTTAAGTTGTACTTCGTTGTGCACTCTAATGATTCACTGTCTTCCAAAGTAGCTTAGACATGCTCTCATACTATGTTGAATTTCCACGATCTTAGGTCTAGGATAGAATCTTAGAATCTCTGACACTACCAAACCAAGGATCCCAACAAGGCTACTTTGCACAGCGAAACAATATAAAACAGTAAATCACACATGCACAAATACAAACAACATTTTACAAATTTCAACCCAACTTCATTATATTAATCAACATATAATACAATTGTTTAGGGCTCCCACACAAGGGATAATGGCCCTCAATTATCCACAAGTACAAGAATACAAGATGCACTGACAATCTCACTGCAGTCTCTATGTCATATCTCGTCCTATCGGTCCTTCGCTCCCGATCTGCTCTCTAGCTGCCCCTTAGTCCATCAAAGGACAACACATAGAGTCTCCAGGAGGGATGCCACCTATTATTGTTGCAAGTCGCTTCTGCTACAATGAACACGGGTTGATTCAATTTGCTCGTCTAAGCTGGACAACACCTGAGCTCCACTCTGCCAATCTAGTAGCTTTTTTCGTCCATCAAAGAGCTACACATTAGGTTCAAACCTTCACCCAACCTTCAGCTGTCAAGCTCTCGTTATCACTGTTTGTCAAGGGCTACTTTGGGCTATCAACATGCTTCCCTCCACCAGTCCAACGATGCCCAATACTCCACTGTGAAATTTGCTCCTAGGGGGGCTTCTAACCACCAAGTTAAGCCCTCCAAATGGCTCCCACAGACTGCTACAAATCTGTCCACACTAGGACAACCTTCCACCTAGCAAACAATCAAATCTTCACCCAACAATGTCATCATACCTGGTTGTAGATACTTTTCTAGTTAGGGCACCCAATCAACTGTTATTGTAGCCCACCGAATCACTCCAACAGACCTCCACAAACTACAGCCTATCCCTGCCTACAGTGCTACTCACTTGTTGTCCCTTTAGGCCACCTGTAATGTTTTTTCAAGGCTTATGGCCTATTGACCACTAGAGTGGCACTTGATGATTATATGAAGACTCCATGCCCAAGGATGATCCAAAGGACTCTTGTACCAACAGATATCATCAGTTAACAAGAGTTTTTAAACTCTACTTCTATTTCTCATCATCTTTCTTATACCCAGATTCCACACCCTGCGGGGAATTGTAATAAGTGATACTAGTAATGATGAGTTTTGAGTCTGTAACAGGCCTAAGATGTTGGGACTCGATTAACAAACGAGTACACCTTGGAGTGTTTTTTTTAATCTGGTTAATTATCCCTTCTTTTTCAGAGGCGGATAATCTTCTGGGTTTTTTAACTCCTTTTTTTACCCCAAAGTCGGAGTGATGGTTTGAAAATTGAGCCCCTAATACATCTTAGTGTCTAGAGTCGATGTATATTACCATACTAGATCACACGAAAAAAATGGTGGAATTTGGTTAGGTCTAGCTAGTCATTTTTTAATTTTTTAATTTTCTGCACTGCGGAAATTGCAATAAAAATTGTACTTATAATGTAATAAGTGATGTCTAGAGAAGTTGTATGGGGTTTGAGTAATGAAATTTGCACCTCTCGCCCTCAATTGTCTACTATGACACACTTTGAGGGGTTAAAAATGTGTTTTTAACCAACAAAACCCACTTTTTGCTAAGTTTAGTGGGAAATCTGGTAATTAATTAAGCGATAAATTAAATAAATGGAGAAAAATAAATATCCACACATGCTAAAAGTTGTGGAAATGAAGTGGAAAATTATGGAAGAGTTCAAGTGAAGTCCCAAGGTGATGTGGACTCCTAAAATCAAGAAAAGGAGATGTGCTCAAATAAAATCAAATTTCTAGCATTAAATGAGAAAGTTACTTGAAAATTCGAATTTGTGAATTTAATGCACATTTGGGAAGATTTGGGAGAATATTTGATGAAGATTTTTGTGGGAAATTGTCTCCACATGGGTTACCACCCATATACACTTATCATTCAATCATAAAATTCAAATTTGGCACATAACGGAAGAAGAAAATGATGTCCACTTGCCAGAATTTGATTTTTACACTTGGCATTGGAGCTCCATTCAACAAATTTGAATTTCCCTTTGGGATTGTCACCTCATGCCACTTGTTTAATCACTTCTACATTGGAATTGACTCCCATAGTTCTATATAATAGAGCCTTGAGCTCTCATTTGTATCATATTGTTACTAGTTATTGTGCTTGCAGAAACGCTGGTGCCTTGTACACTTTCAAAAATATCCATGAAGACTTTGAGGTTTCATTCATGAGGTGTTCCTCCTTTGGGAGTGTGATGAATTGTTAATCATTGGTATAATTCCTTTTACTCATGCTTTGATCTAATTTGTTTTCATATGCTCTTGTAGATTTGTTAATGTAGAGTTATCTTGCATTGACATTTGATTTAGAAGTATAGTCTAAGTATAGAATGCTCTAGTTGGTTTTAAATAAATCTCTTGAGTTTCTTATCATTGTTTATTGCTAAATCATATGGAACTAATTCTTGATTGAAGTTTTGTAAAGGGAACATCTTGTTGGGATCACAGAATCAAGAGTGAGGATAAGTGTTTGGAGAGACCAACTCACTTTTGATACATTCTTAAACGAGCTCTCATTTGTTCTTTGAGCCTTCATAGTTTTATCTTACAAAGTGGTTTTGCAAGGGTTTTGGAACATAGCTTGTATACAAGCCGAGTATTTCTAAATTTAAATCTTTTTTAAAAAACATTGTACTTCATTTCTTTCATTTGTTATCTAAGAGTTTGAAGATGGCTAAGCAAAGACGAGAGTTTACTCTCACTTTTTAGCTTAGCCTTTTGTGAATTATAATTGTACATATATATTTTATCTTGCTGATTTTTCCACTAATACTTAACTTATTTTGCAGTCATTGTTTGGATTGTTTCCTAACTCTTGTGTGGCAGATTTTGAAGAGCAACCTCCCGCAACATCTAACAAGTGTTGCAGGACCTTTGGCAAGTGTTGGGGGTTAGATTTCCAAGGATGTCATGAGCCCTTTTGAGGCTTAATTAGCCAAGTCGAGTTCACTTTAGGGCTGCCCATTTTCCTCTCTAAGTTGTGGGCATTTGGAGGAAGCTTTCACCTTGTTTCCCTTGCATAAGTTTTATGAAATATTGTCATTACTTCCTCAAGAAAGGAGGTCTAGTGTCCAAGTTTCAAACAATTATTGTGAGGACTCTCCTTGAAGTTTAGTTGCGGACTTTGAAGGACCCTCTTCTCACTATAATATTAATAAAAGATCTAATTTGCTTGTAAGAGCTTGGGATTTCTCCCATGGTATCCTATCTCCCCATTTAGAGGGAGGCTTCTCCTGGGTGGATTTGACATTTTCATGGTTTAAACTTTCACACTTCATTCACTTACATGCATGCTTTGATTGGGAATTAACACAACCTCACTATCACGTTTCATTTTTTAAGTTAAAATTTGTTACAATTTCATTGAGCTTTGCATTCTCTATCTCATTGTTGCTTGGCGCTACAAGCTTACACTTTACTTTGGGCAACTCATCATTTACATGCAAGCATTTTATATTCTTAACAAACTTTGATTCATTTCCATTTACCTTGGTAAATTGTTTCATGAGCACTTGAATACATGCTTCATGTTTATGCTACATTGTTATCTTGAATATTAGAGCAATTTATTGTCATTGTCTATTTGAAACAGATTTTACTTTCAAGAAAATTACTTGTATCATTTTAATTCATTGATGAGACACATAAAACACTTGTAAGCTAATTTTATTCCTCCAATTGAAGTTATAATTGAAAATTATGTTGAACACTATTTCATTTTCAAAGCATTGCATATCAATCTCTCTTTTGGGGAAAAAACTTACATGCATTTCATCTAGGCATTTTAGTATAGGAAGGCCCCAAACCTCATTAATATTTTACCTGCAATATAAGTTGGTTGAAGTAGACATCTTAGGGATCCTCTACTCCTCTATTGACTCCTCACTGTGTGATCCATATCTTTGGACGAGGGTGAGGTCAGAGGATTGAAGACTTAAATTGTAATCTTGTTGTAGAGATAATCAATAAAATTAACCAAGAGCACTTTCCATTACATTTACTTTACTTGTCTTTTGATGGTTTGAAATTTCATATGCAAAGTCTATTCCAAAAGCAAGTATTATAACTTTTTTTTCATGCTTCAAGTCTAAGTGCATATTGATGTCTTGGTTTAGCACTTCCTTTCTTTTACATTTCCAAGTTAATTACTAATTTTTTAATTTTGGCAAGATATATTTCACATGTTTTGATTTACAAAGAGTATTATCTCAAAAACATTTTGTATCTTACATATCTTGTGCTAACAATTTTTGTTATATTTTAGGGTTACTTTGATTTCTCTTTTGAGAGCATTGCATTTTACTTTGAGCAAATATATCTTTAAATTGTTGAGAAAATTCTTTATAAGGCACTGGTTTTATGGTTTCTGTCATATTAATGATTGACATTGTTATTCAAGTTGCTCAATTCATATTTGCTCATAAATCGTTGAAAATAATCCATTTTCACTATAACGCTGTCCTAGAAACTCACATCTTTTAACTTAACTTTTTATTAGGGACCACCCCCCTTAGCTAACCTAGGAGATAGCTCAAACGAAGAGAATCGGGATTAGTGTGACAGCCCCTTCTCTGAGTTCCCTGCCACTAACCACACCTTGTGGGGTTGAAGGTTTTTCTCACTAACTTGTAGGTAGGTGTAGGCGGCAGTGTCAACACAGCCCTCAGTGTCAACACAGCCCTCACAGAACAGTCTTAAGGCCTACAGCCTTGTCTACAAAGAGGAATAGGGTTGCGGCCCTCCAAACAGTGATGAAATGTCCCTCAAACTCATGCACAGCCTCCCAAAACAGCCCTTAAGGCCTGCAGCCTTCTCCTGCTCAATCTCGGCCCTAAAATAGGTGTGTACAGAGTCCAGACCCAAAACCACCCTCTCCTTTCAATCTCGGCCACCCTTCTTGAACTTGGCTGCCCTGTTGAGAAGTCTATGGATTGTTGCTTTCTTGGATACTCTAAAATGACATCTCTCACCTTCTATTTATATGCATAAGAAGAGCTCCATGAATAGGCATGTCTCTTGACACATTCAAACCACGCCTACATGACTTATGCGCCAAAAATTCATTTGTCAACTTCAAAATTCATATATCATCAAGAACATCTTGGAATTCGACGATTCTTGAAGCGTTGGATTCTCTTCGTTGTCCTCTATCATCTCCATCTATCACATGTCCAAAATACTACATGGTTTTGGCCCAAACATCGATGGGTGCAAAACCCCAACCTTGGGTTCCAAGCCCACAAATGACTTTGTGGTGCTCCAACCTCCAAATCCTGAACCCTAAGGCTTGGAGTACCTCCCAAGCTATCAAAATCAACATTAAGTCTTTCTCTCACCTTGGAGACATCTTTGAGGGTTGTACGAGCTTAGTATTCATTGCAATAAATCATAAGAAGCCCTTTCTCCCCCCATGCCTTGACCTAGTGTGTGCCTTTGGAAGTATTTCTTCCCACACCTATTCATAAAACCCTAGGTCTATCGCAAGCCTTTCTTAGGTATTTCAAAGAGAGTGAAGAGCCTTTTAAAAGTGTTAAATCATTACGTAGAGCTTGTTTGAGAGGTCCTAACTGATCCCTTAAAGTCTTAACCTTAGGAATACAGATTACCATTGCATATCTCAAACCCTAGGTCTTGACCTACTCTCCCCAAGGACTTTCTTGGAAAGCGTGTTAGCTTCTTTGAAGCATTGAGCCTTTATTGTGTCTCTCCTTAAATGGGCCTTGTGAGATCACATAGTCCCTAGTTATTGACATATCCATTTCAAGTGATTTCCTACCTACCAAGACTCCTATCAATGAAAGCCTGTACAAAGTACGGGACATTGACTGAGGTGTCAATGGGTCATTGTCCCATTGTTGTCACTTAGTCTAATAGTTGTCCCTTAGGCTTCCCCTTTTAGGGCCCTGCTAGATTGTGTGGTAACAGGAACTTGATAAGGGTGTCAAGAAAGTTGAAGATGGCCCAAATCTTCTTGAGGAGGTTATCCCTTTCAGCATGCATGACAAAGACCTTGAGAAGGATGCTCCTATTAGCCCCTTGGATGATGATATTGGTGATTACTTACATGTTAAAGAGGGGAAGTGGGAGGTTAATGGCCATCCTTATGATGAGAACCCTATATATGATACTGATCAAGAAGATGAGGTTAAGGTGAGTCTTCCCCTTTTCCAAGACGCGACTTCAGATGCTACAACTACTAATAACCTCGAAAGGGAGGGTGATCACACTCCCCTCATGAAAGATGATATCAAAGATTGCCTATGCATGGAAGAAGAATAGTGGGAGGTGACCAACTGTTTTTATGACCATAACCCTGTTTATGACACCAATGATGATACTGATAGGATCTTTATCTTGTCTTGTTCCTCATACCACCAGAATGAGATCACATTTTCCTAGCCATGATATGGAAGTAATGAGCACATGGAGGTTTTCCCTTTTCCATATGATCCTCCCAATTGTTGTGATCCTCCTTGCCATATCTTCCCCTTTTCGACTCACCGTGACCTTAAGGCAACCATAAGGCATGACACCATTCATGAGGCTCTTGATAGTTTAATTGTTGAATCTTCCATTCTTTGTTTACAACAAAGGGTATGTTTCTTCAAGTTGGTATCCTTCCCTTCATCCATTACTCCTTTCTATGATGCATGGGTTTCTTATTTTCCCACCTCGCACCCTTGTGATTCTCCATATGAGTGTTCCTATTTTTATTCTTTGGTTTATCACATGAGTAATCATAAGGGAAAGTGTCTTTATATTGATCTAATGATATGTTGGTTGTATTGCCTCTATGATTACACTTAGCATTTGCATAATATAATATGCATGCTAGAGTAGGATGCACTGCATGTTGATTTTTGCGTAGCTAACATCATCATATCATGTTCTCATGCTAGAATAGATGCATTTAGATTAGACTTGCATTTACAATAGATTTAATTCCTTGTATGGTTCTATTAGTATTTGATGAAAATATGGGCAATCAAAATATGCCCAGGACAGATGCTTCTAATGTTTGTTTGTGATGTGCAGGATAACAGGTCTACGGTCCTAGAGGATTGTTGGCGTTCTCTATTGATTTGGGGTAGCATCGGATGTGCTTTAGTCATGAAAATTGGTGGAGAGGCTAAAACGCATGAGATCTCCAAGACCTAGAAAGGGTTTGGGGAAATTCCACCAGGTTAGAGAGATATTAAAATAATTAACATTTTTATTGGAGTTCCCAAGTCTAAACTTAGGAAAATTAAAATATTAATGGGTATTAATATAAAACTGGGTGAGAATGTTCTAAATGACATGGATCAAGCCAAACCTAATCTTAGCCAATGATTAGAGATTTAATCTCGGTTGTTGAAGACTCAACAAAAAGAGTAAAAGAGTTGGCTTGAGAGTCAGTTGGAGATACACCAAGTTGATCAATTAGTTTGATTTTCTAGGGCGGGGTTTGCTAAGAAAATTAGAACAAATGATCTGAGTTGTAGCGAGGGGCAGTGAGTACTAGCAGAGAGGCAGAGATAGTGCCAGAGGGCCAGCACAGTGATTGAGGAGGCTAAGCAGAGCCAGCAGGAGCCAGGCAGAGCCAGCTAGAGACTGCGCAGAGGTTGAGGGACCTGCGTGGGTGACGCAGAAAGCCAGAGAGCTGACGCAGAGAGGCAGAAGGTTGACGCAGAGGGTTCCAGAGCTACGTAGAGGCTAGCAGGGCTGACACAGAGCCTTGAAGAAGCACCAGAAGGATTTTCTTGGGGCAGACTAGTGCTGAGAAGTTGAGTATCTACTTCTGAGAAGAGATATTACTGCTAGATAGAAATCTTTGTTGGGTGAACCAGTTTGGCACCCTAGTTATACTCAAAAAAGCTGCTTAACAATAAAACCCTCAGAACTACTGCACCAGTTTTCCCAAGTTGGGTTTTCCGAGGGACGATTGTCCAAAAATAACAGTGTCCCTTGTGTGTTTGTCTATTATTTCAATTGATGATCTGTATATGAGTTGAGACTGCATTTGTGTTTATTTTCAGTATTTATATGGTTAAATAACTTGTTAAGGAATAAATAAGTAGGTGAAATAAACCAGATAATGCAAGAAGAATTTCTGACGTGTTAGACGTAGAGATTCCAACATGGTATCAGAGCATTGCAGATCACAGGAGAACTGAATGCACCAACTGAAATCAGAAAATTTGCAGCATAAACAGTTGTCCCGAGAGACAAAGTTGTTCTTAACCAAGAAGGCAACAGAGAAGGAGTGACGCAAAGGGCATGCGTCATCATTTCGAGCCAGAGAGAGAGCCAGCGCAGAGGCAGAAAAGGCTCACGAAGAGCCACATCATCCTACTCAGTCAGGTAGGCTTGACGCAGTTGGACAGAGGAGTGATTCAGCCTTGCCGGGATTGCACAGAGCTAAGAGGCTTAGTTTCTTCAGCAGTTGGGGCCTAGGGAGTTGTGCGCAGATTGTGGATTGGGAAGTTGGTGGGGTGTTGTTGTTGTCAAAGCAGAACAGTACCTAACGGGACAGAACCAAGGTAGAGGGAGTCGCTGCCCTGAGAGATTTCTAACCAAGAAATTTAGATCCGAGTTGCAGTTGCAAAGAGGATCGGAGAGGAGTGGATCAACAGTCGGCAGGAAGATTTCCAGCAGGGAAATCAAGACTCAGAGGGAGTATAGGAGAGAACTTCCAGGAGGGAAGTCAGGACTCAAAGGGAGTCCAGAAGAAGAGCAGAGATGGAAATGAACAGACTAAGGGATCAAGACAGGTTGGACGGGGCCTCCAACTTTGTCATTTGAAAGGCCAAGATCTTGTCTGTTCTAGATATACATCACAGCAAGGGCTTCGCCTTGAGAACATGGTTATCCTAGTCGACCCACCTAATAATGAAAGGTATGAGGATGCAATGGGGAAGTCAAAGTGCATAATCCTTGATGGGGTCAAGGATCATGTAGTATAGCATATTGCCGAGAAGAACACGGCAAAAGAGATGTGGGATATATCGACGACATTGTATCAAAGCACTTCTATGCCGAGAAAGATGCTATTGGAGAATCAGTTGCAGTCGTATCAGATGGAAAAGGGGGGGCAGATAGATCTATACCTCAACAGGTTGCAAGAGATTCGGGACCAACTTACTTCCATAGGGGCCACACCGGATTAGGAGTTCATAAGGAGAACCGCCCTGAACACAGTTTTCGAGGATTGGGAGACATTTGTCCAAAGCATTTTGGGCAGAGCTACTCTTCCAAGATGGGAAGAGATGTGGGCAGCTCTTCACCAAAAAGAGATCAGACGGTTGACCAAGGCAGGGAGTAGCAGCAAAGGAGGTCGAATCAAGAAACAGGAGGAGCAGGATGTGGCTCTGGCATCTGCGAGACAGTAGGGGAAGAGGAAGAAAAAGGACATCTCCAAGGTAAAGTGCTTCCATTGTGGGGAGCTGGGTCATTATGCAACCCAGTATCCCGGGAAGAAGAATAAGGGAGAGGCTTCTGACTCCAAGGCAGCTCTGACTAAGGCGAAGAAAGAAGTCGAGACGGATGACCACTGTACCATGAGTGCTCATGCACCTCTAGAGAAGAGGTGGGGTGACATCGCGCTGTAGTCAGGAGGAATACAGAAGATGAGGGGCAGGATCCTTGAGGTACCCAAACTCTTGGATCATATCTAGCTACAGGAACCCCGAGTGACAGTAGCAGGATGACGGATGTCTCTCCAAGGTAAATTGCTTCCATTGTGGGGAGCTGGGTCATTATGCAACCCAGTGTCCTAGGAAGAAGAATAAGGGAGAGGCTTCTGACTCCAAGGCAACTCCAGCTAAGGCGGAGAAAGAAGTCGAGACAGATGATCGTTGTGCCATGAGTGTTCATGCACCTCTAGAGAAGAGGTGGAGTGACATTGAGTTGTAATCTGGAGGACTACAGAAGATGGGGGGCAGGATCCTTGAGGTACCCAAACTCTTAGATCATATCCAGCTACAGGAGCCCTGAGTGGCAGTAGCAGGATGACAAATGTCAGTAGAAGCAAGATGTGGATGGAGCGACAATGCATTGCTAGAGTGCAGGGGGTCTGTGGCAGCACAGTGGAGATTACAACAGTGTGAGAGGCACAGAGACGGTTGCAGCAGTGCAGAAAGGCACAGAGATGGTTGCAGCAGTGTGAGAGGCACAGAGGTGTTGCAGCAACGCAGAGGCAGCAGAGGAACACAGGATAGCAACAGAGGTAGCTTCAGCATCAGGGGGGCTTCTAGCTTGACAAGGATGTCAGTAGTTGAGTAGATCAGTTACTTACTTCTTAGTAACTGAGTTGTAGTGCAGCATTTAGCAGTGGTAGTGCTATGGATAGCACAATGCAACATGATGAGAGAGAGCTGCAGTGCAGATGCAGTGTTGGGAGGAAGGACCAGCAGCAGCACGGATGCAGAAGGAGCTGCAGTACAGATGTGGCAGTGGCAGAGCCATGGGCAGCAGTGCAGAGGATGTTGGGCAGCAGGCCAAGCATCAGCACATGTTGGAATTTCTAAGTTTATCTGTTAGAAATCCTTCATGTACTTTCTGATTTATTTCTTCCTACTTGTTCTGTTAATTAACAAGTTATTTACCATGTAAATACTGAAAACAAATACAAGTACATGCTCAACACATACAGATCATCAACTGAAGGAAAAAACAAGCACACAAGTGACACCGTTATTTTTGGACTAATGTCCCCAGAAAAACCCAATCAGGAAAACTAGTGCAGCTATCTGAGGGTTTTATTATTAAGCAGTTTCATAATGCAATATGGGTGCCAGAAATGGCTCACCCAACAGAGAATGCCCTCGGCAGTAGTACCTCTCAGTTGGAGACAAATATTCCGGCGAAAAACCCTGAATGTACAATCCCACAGCTCTCAGCTCCAATCTACCCCACAAAATCTCCCAGCGTCAGCCTCTACGGTCTGCATCAACGTCTCTGGCCCAGCGTCACCCCAACTAGCCCAGCGTCAGCCTCTGCGTCATCCACGCTGGCTCTCTCTGGCGTTGCACAACTCCTGGCTGCCTCTGCGTGGCTTCTGTTGGCCTCTAGCTGGCTCTGCGTCAACCCTCTCTCGGCTTCTGCGTTGATGCTCCCGATACCCTCTCTACCTCTCTGCTTCTATATTCACTACCCCTCAGCTACAACTTTGATCACTCCTTAGATTTCCTCAGCAAGCCCTGCCCCAGAAAATCGAATTCTTGATCAACTCGGTGTGTTCTCCAAGTGACCCTCAAGCCTCCTCTTATACTTTTCTTGTTTACAATTCAACGACCTAGATTAAGTCCCTAAACAATGGCTAAGATTAGATCTGGCTTGATCCATGACTTTTGGACCATTCTAACTCGGTTTTATATTAATTCACATTAATATTTTATTTTCCCTAAGTTTAGACTTAGGGACTCCATTAAAAATATTAATTATTTTAATATCTCCCAAACTGGTTAGATTTTGCCCAAACCATTTCTAGGTATTGGAGATCTTATGTGCTTTAGCCTCTCCACCAATTTTCGTGGCTAGAGCACATCCGATGCTACCCCAAATCAACAGCACAAGTACCGGTGTCGGATAATCAGGGTGATGTTCATTGGTGGAGCATTACTGGAGCACATTCCTCGCTAAGAGGGAGTGTTGATTTGAGGTAGCATCGGATGTTGCTCTAGCCATGAAAAATGGTGGAGAGACTAAAACACATGAGATCTCCAAGACTCAGAAATGGTTTGGGGAAATTCCAACTGGTTAGAGAGATATTAAAATAATTAATATTTTTAATGGAGTTTCTAAGTCTAAACTTAGGAAAATTAAAATATTAATGGGTATTAATATAAAATTGGGTGAGAATGTTCTAAATGACATGGATCAAGCCAAATCTAATCTTAGTCATTAATTGGAGATTTAATTTCAGTTGTTGAAGATTCAACAGAAAAAAGTATAAGAGGAGGCTTGAGGGTCAGTTGAAGATACACCAAGTTGATCAGTTAGTTCGATTTTCTAGAGCGGGGTTTGTTGAGAAAATTCGAACAAGTCATCTGAGTTGCAGCAAGGGGCAGTGAGTACATAGCAGAGTGGCAGAGATAGTGCCAGAGGGCCAGCGCAATGATTGAGGAGGCTATGCAAAGCCAACAGGAGCCACACAAAGCCAGCTAGACACTGTGCAGAAGTGGGTGACGTAGTAGGCCAGAGAGTTGACGCAAAGAAGCAGAAGGCTGACGTTGTGGGTTCCAGAGCTACACAGAGGCTAGTAGGGCTAGCACAAAATCTTGGAGAAGTGCCAGAAGGATTTTCATGGTGCAGACTAGTGCTGAGAAGCTGAATATCTACTTCTGAGAAGATGTATTACTGCCAGATAGAAATCTCTGTTGGGTGAGCCAATTTGGCACCCTAGTTGTACTCAAGAAAGCTGCTTAATAATAAAACTCTCAGAACTGCTACACTAGTTTTCCAAAGTTGGGTTTTTCCGGGGACGATTGTCCAAAAATAACAGTGTCCCTTGTGTGTTTGTCTATTATTTCAGTGGCTGATCTGTATATGAATTGAGACTGCATTTGTGTTTATTTTCAGTATTTATATGGTTAAATAACTTGTTAAAAAATAAACAAGTAGGTGAAATAAACCAGATAATGTAGGAAGAATTTTTGACATGTTAGACGTAGAGATTCCAACATTCTCATGACCTTCCCATGCGAATACATGGTTTGTGCACCCCACAGAGAGCTCATGTCCCAATTGGAGCCAAATGTTACCCACCATCGGTGGGTGACCCCATAGGAGAAATTTTCTCATATTTTGTCTTCAGTGGGCAACCAGCAGCGCCTGACAGCCACCAGTATTGCCGATGTTGTGCCAAATGTCTCCGCTCCCTGATAAAAGCAAAATATTCCCACATACAAAAAGAAATAATACCAAAAAATGCAAAAGATGGTCGGGACAATAAAATTTAGCACGTTGGCAAACTTAAACATGAGCTCTACCGTTTAACATTATGGCCATCGCCCTAGTTACTAGGGCCCTTATGAGTGCCCCTTGCTTCATTAAGGAATCCATGTCTGTCCCAACCCCTGGTGAGCGATGAACTGCCGCACCTTAAGGAGGTAATAATTGTTATACCATACACATCATGCTCTCATCCCCTGGAGCCTCAAACAGTAAAATAAAAGAAAAACCAATAACAAGCAAAATGCAAATGTAGAAGGGTGGAAAAACAAAGGTCAAGGTACCTCATGTACCACGATTGCTCCCTCCTACATCCATACACACAAATATGTTGACATCCCTGAGCATTACAACACTTCAATCCATGGAATTTGACCTTGAGACCGTTGTGTCCCCATTAGCCTCATCATTATCCATATGACGCCTACCACTTGAAGGGTGTACCTTGGACATGTCTTTCCCTTTAGAGGTTGGGAACACCTAATAGGGTTGTTTATTAACCACTCCAACCTAGGAAGGTAACACCATTATATGCTTAAAGCCCCAAATTTGGAAGGGAAACCCACTATGAAGTCTCATTTCTACCCTTGACTAACAAGCTTATCCACTCAATTGCACTAATGAATTATTGTATATCTAAAGGTGAGGAGACACATTGGATCTTATACGGGATTGGCAGGTGGTTTCATCATGGGTTGCGCAACTTAACTTGGGCCCAAGCCCACCAGAGGATCATATGGACACTTGTAGGGGATGTGTTGAGAGTCATAGGTTTCCATCATGTGACAAAGCATTATCTCATACCATGGACAGCCTCAGCACCTTCAACAGCTTGTCGATTCCCCACATTATATGAGAGATGATGCACTAGGACCAGCAGTGCTCCCAGTTGGCTTAGCATTCTATACAGGGTTTGGCAGCTAATCTGAGGCCCAGAGGAGCAGTCTACAAGGTTTGGCGACTAATGTAAGGCCCAAAGGAGCAATCTATAGGTTTATTCTACACCAGGAGACCCATGAGACCACTACTTGTGCCCCAAAGCCAATTTGGAGCAACACATGATTTTTTACTTGGAGATCAAGGGGCCAACCCCTTGACCATTATTCATAGAGCCCTCTTCTTCATCATGGCACCTTGAGGACTTGATTAGGGCTTCCAACGGCCTTCCTACACCATTGTTTCATCATTTCAGCTTCATTTTGGATGGCTTATTCTACACTTTATGAGCTATTTGGTGGGCTTGTCACCCAAGTTATGTTATTTTTCACATTAAAATATTTTTAAGGGCATCTTAGGCTAATTCGAATTAGAAGAGGCTCATATAAATAAAGCTAAGCCTCATTTGTATCAAACATCATCATCACTTGGATACTTCTCTTGTAAAAGAACTCGCACTTTTCTTTGGAGAGTATTAGAGATTGTTAGATGCATTTGACGTTTGGAGCTGAAATTTTCGATCTTCTTCGGAGTTATCTCATGATTTGTGGGTGGATATATCATATTGTCATCTTGTAAGTGCTTCGTGTTGAATATTTTTCTTGGACTTATGTCTAATATATGGAATTGTTTCAACTAGGTTAATGCTATCGTGCCCTAATTGTTAAAAATCATTTTGGAAAGCTTCTTGGTTGGCAATTGCATATGTTACTCATTGTATGGTAAATGATGAATGTTCCTAGTGGGTGAAATTTTGTCTTTCTTCCATAAAACTCCATAAATCTTTAGTGGGTAAATATTAAAGGTTGGTTGCTAGGGCATCAATCTTTAGCCTCCTTGAGGATAATTTTGGCCAATTTTAAATCATCTAAGACTCCATAGCCCAAAGGAGTAGGCACTAGTACAAGAAGTTTGGTGATAAACTCTTCCCTTTTCCACATTTTCTCCTAAAAGTAGAATCCCTAAAGGTAAGGCATAAATCTTTAGGGAGGGGATTTTTCAGTAATCCAAGGGTCCACACATCAAGCTTAGGGTCTAGGCTACCTATGCTCCAAGTTTAGTGGGCATACGCCTGAGTTTCATCCATAGAATCTCTTGCCCTAGGTGCCACTCCAAAAGGGAAAACCTAGGTCCTTTTCTCTCACCTTGGGGACTTCTTTGATGGTTGTATGAGCTTAGTATTCATTGGAATAAATCATAAGAAGCTCTTTCTCCTCCCTTGCCTTGACCTAGTGAGTAGCTTGGAAGTATTTCTTCCCACGCTTATTCATAAACCCTAGGTCTAGCGCAAGCCTTCCTTAGGTCTTTCAAAGAGAGTGAAGAGCCTTTTAGAAGTGTTAAATAATCACATAAAGCTCCTTTGAGAGGTCCTACCTCATACCCTAAAGTCTTGACCTTAGGAATACATATTACCATTGCATATCTCAAACCCTAAGTCTTAATCTTCTCTCCCCAAGGTCTTTCTTGTAGAGCTTGTTAGCTTCTTTGAAGCATTGAGCCTTTATTATGTCTCTCCTTTAATGGGCTTTGCAAAATCACTTAGTCCCTAGTTATTGATGTATCCATTCCAAGTGATTTCCTACCTACCAGGACTCCTCCCATCGGTGAAAGTCCTTAAAAAGTAGGGGACATTGACTAAGGTGATAGTGGGTCATTGTCCTATTGTTGTCACTTATTCTAGTAGTTGTCCCTTAGGTTTCCTCTCCTAGGGCCCTGCTAGATTGTGTGGTAACAATATGTATCTCCGAGCAAGATATTGAAAGAATGGGTCTCGTGCACAATTCAAGTCCTTGAGGTCTTCCTCCTCTTCCTCTTGTTCATAAGGACTATCCTCTTGAGGATTCTTAGAAGGTTGATACCATGTTGACCCTCCTTACCCAACCATGTTGGTTGGAGCAAGAGTGTATGGAACATTTTGTTGTACAGTATGGTCTTTGTTACCACAATATCTAGCAGGCCTTGGAGAGGGAAACCCTACAAGACAAAAGCTATATAAAGTGTTAACAATGGGGTGGAGGCCCAATGTCACCTCAACCAAAACCCCCTCCTCTTTTTGAAATTTCACTGATGGGAGGAGTCCCAATAGGAAGGAAATCACTTAAATAGATATGTTAGGTATAAGTCATAAAGTGATCAACCTAGAGCTCATTCAAGAGAGAGACTCAATAATGGTTCAAGGCTTCAAAGAAGTAAAGATGCTCTCAAAGAAAAGCCCTAAAAAAGAAGGCTCAAGCCCTAAGGTTTTGAGAATTTTCAATGGTAATAGGTATTCACAAAGTTAAGGCCCGGGAGAAAAGTCTTCTTATGATCTACTTCAACAAATACTACGCTCATACAACCTTCAAGGAAGTCCTCAAGTTGAGAGGAAAAGAACTAGGGTTTCCTTTTTGGAGCAACACTTAGGGCAAGAGATTTTATGGATGAAATTCAAGTGGATGCCCACCAAACTTGGAGAATAAGTAGCCTAGACCCTAAGCTTGATGTTTACGCTCTCAATCACCAAAAAACCTCCTCCCTAAAATTTCACTTCAAGCCCTGGACTTTCGCCCTAGCCTTAAAAGGACCAACTTTAGGAGAGAAAATTATGGAGAAAATTTAGGATTGATCACCAATGACTTGGACTAGTGCCTTATCCCTTAGGCATACAGAGTCAACGATGAGATAGATAAGCTACATCCTTTCTAAGGAAGTTAAATATTAATGCCCTAGGTACCAACTTTTAGCATTTACCCACTTCAAAAGAAAATGGAGTTTGATGGAGAGATTAAAGATTTCCTCCACTAGGAACATTCATTACGTGTTTTACAATGAATAACATATGCAATACTCAACTAGATAGCCTTTCAAAATTAATTTTCAAAAATTAGGGCACAAAACAATATAACCTAGAAGCAACAATTCCATACATTAAACAATTTTAAGATAGAAAATCTTCAACAATAAGCACTTACAAGACAACATGTAGTATATCCATCCATTATCCAAAGAAGTCGCTCCAAAGACAATTAAAAATAACTTCCAAATATCGAAATGCATCCAATAGATCGCCAATAGCCAAGAAGGAACAAGTGTGAAAGTCCTCTAAGACGTTGAATTCCAAGCGTGATGATAAGTCTCTCGTATTTATACATGTCCAATCAAGTCTAATTTTAGCCTAAATCCCCTTTTAGTTTTCAAATGATAGGCAAAATCTTATTGTGGTTACAATCCAACCACATAGCCAATGTAAAATCATAAAGATTAACCCACAAGAGGGTCGAAATGTTGATGTCATAACTACAAAGGTCTCTTGACGGCATGCGTTGAGCTCCCTTGGTGCCAAACTGAGTCAAGAGGGCTCCAAAAATCATCCTCTAATGGTTAGCCCCTAGATATCCATACAAATCATCATGTGCACCCCAATTTTGTGTTTGGGGCACAAAATGGATCTCATGGGTCTCTTGGTGATAAAATAGCTTGGATCTGCTCCATCATTGAGGGCTCGGAGAATGGTGCTAGCCCTCCCATGTCTCAAAGGGTGAGACAAACCTCATCTGGGCCTCAGATCAGCTGCTAAACCATAGGGGCACTACTAAGTCGGTTGGGGGCATACTAGTCCAAGTGCATCATCTCATGGATAATGTGGGGCAAAGCACAGACAATTTTGGTGTTGTAGGTGCCCATGGATTGGAGTGATGATACTTCGCAAGTGACAGGAGTCCCATGGCTCTCAACGCTTCACCTGGACGGTGTCATATGCTCTCCTCTAGTGGACTTGGGCCCTAATTAAGTTGCCCAGCCCATGATGAAAACCACCTGCCAGTCACACATAATGTACAGTGTTGCATCTTCTCCATCAAGTACAATAATTCATTAGTGCATCTAAGTGAACTAAGCTTGTAAGTCAAGGGCAAACTAAGACTTCATATGGTGCTTCTCTTCCAAAGTTGGGGTTGTGATGTCGAAATAGTGTTACCTCCCTAGGTAGGAGTGGTTAATAAATGATCCTATTAGGTTTTTTCAGCCCCTAAGGGAAAAGACATGTCCCTAGTACATCCTTCAGTCAATAGGTGGCATATGAATAATGATGAATGGATGGGGATAAAGGGGTCTCAGGGCCAAATGCCATGCGTACAAGGGTAGAAATGATGAGGGATGTCCACATATTGGGCACACGGAAGTGAGGAGGGGGCAATTGTGGTTACATGAGTTACCCCAGCCTTTGTCTTTCCACCCCTCCTTATTTGCCTTCTGCTTTTTCTTGATTTTTTGTTGTATTACTACTCGAAACTCTAAGACATGAGAGTATGTTGTGAATGATGTAAAGCAGTTATAACCCCCTTAAGGTGGGGCATTTCAATGCCCACCAAGGGTTGGGACGCGCATGGGTTCATTTAATGATGTAACAGGCACTCATGGGCCCTAGGAACCAAGGTGATGGCCATAATGATAAGGGGTAGAGCTCATATTTGGCTTTTGAGCACGTGATTTATTAAATGTCCCAGCCATCTTTTGTATTTTGTGATCTTTTTCTTTTGTTTCTTGCTTATGGCCATGATATGCTTTTAACTTTCTTTTAGCAACATTGATCTTCGGGGCAAGTTTCCAGGACCGACCTAGATATGTGGACTAAGGAAGGGGGAGTGCCAGTGCCCTGTGCACCCAATGGTCATGTGGCCTAGAGAAGGAAAATTGATGAAATAGGGCTTGTAATGTGTGGGAGGGGGGAGTGAAAAATGTGGAACGAAAAAACGAGACAATGCTACCAAAATCGGGGTTTCCCAAGTAGTGCCCTTCCTAAAGTCATAGGTCAATAGGGGAGATCCCATGGGACTAGGGTTGAGGATTAACCCCCCATTTAAGGTGAGGGAACAAAGCCACAGTCAAAGCCCTCCCTCCATCCAAGTCACCCAATAATCCATGCCCAAAATTCCCAAATGAAAAACTAGCATAAGCGCTCGATTGCATAATGAACAACATACCTTTTGGGTCAAATTGCCCACCTTCTAACATATGCTCTCGACAGATGGGCGAGGAAACATATGGTTGATGCAGGGAACAGAGATAAAGTGGCACATCACATCGGCTACAAGGTGGCTATCAAGGACTGCTAGTTGTCGACTAGAAGAAGATGAATAGGAGAAAAGCTCTCCTAAGGGTACCCACTTTTGGTGGGCAACAATCTTCATTGGTGGTCTTCTTAAGGAAGAGTTTGTCCTTATTAAATGGGTTCTTAAGAGGAAAAATTGGCATAGACCCTCACTCCCTTTCAATCACCACCATTCTATTCATGAGAGCCCTTTGACATTGAACAACCTTAGTAGTGAATTTGTCAAAACTTTGGGCAAAGGTTTGCATGACAGGATCAATTTGAGTATCAAGCTTCGGCTTGGACTCAACTTTGACCCTAGGATAGTTGAACATATCAACACGGGAAGCATTTAGATTTTGCTCAACTTCAAAAACAATCTTCTTAGCATCAGCAAAGTTTTGGGGGTTCTTATCTTTGAGGGCATAAATTAAGTACCCATGACAACCCTCGATATACCTATCAAGGATAATTGCATTAGAGGGTTTAAATCTATCAAGAAATTACCTAAGGAGGTTATCAAACCTTTGAGTGAATTCTTTTACGAATTCTTTATATGTTTTTGTTACAACAAGGAATCTATCAAGGCACATACCTCCATCTAGCTCAGTTGCGCACCTCTCCTTAAACACCTCACGAAATGTATCCCAACTAGTGACACTTCCTTGGGGCAAGCTAAAGTACCAATATCTAGCATCTCCATCAAGTCAAAGAGTGAAAAGCATCATGACAACATCCTCATGATCAATACACCTAGGACCTACTCCCCAATAGAAATTGTGAACATGTCTCTCAACAATGGTGACATTAGTACCATTGAACCTTGGCAAGCAATCATGATATTTATCAGGCAAGGGATGAGGGGCATCATGATGGCTACTAAAATCCAATGGCTTGAATACAGCGAGATTTCAAGGCCTATTCATGGTTGTGGTATGGGGAGGATTGTTGGGAAAAAGTTGTTTTACCACAGGTGTAGTTGGGTTAATGAGGGAAGTCCCTACCTCAACAACCCTCTTAGCAACATTTCTTGTTCGTGGAGCAAGGGTTCTTTCAAGAGAACCCTCACAAGAGCTACTAGGGGATTTAGTATGAATTGATTCAAGAGTCGCCTAAAGGAGATCTATCTTGTCGCTTGAGATTTTCCCTCTTCAAAGGAATGAAGCTAAAGCTTCAAACTATGGGGAGATAGACTCACTTCATCCCCCACAACGACGCCAAAAATGTGGTCGCAAAGTCTTGCAGGCCTTGGAGCGGGGTATCCTACAAGGCTATCACTAGACTAAGTGACAACAATGGGTTGATGGCCCACTATCACCATAGCCAAAACCCCTTGCTCTTTATGGATTTTCACCAATGTGAGGAGTCTCGATATGTATAGCTCACCTAATAGGTATTATAAGCTCAAAGGTGCAAGGTGATAAAGAGGTCTCCAAGGGAAAAACACAATTTAGGCATAATGCTCCAAGAGGAGGCAATTCGCTTTCCCTAAAAGAGGTCAAGTTAGAGCAACACAAGACCTAGGGTTTGATTGGTAGGTTGAGAGTTGGGATGGCCAGAGCCCAAGGCACAAAGAAAGGGTTTCCCACAATGTATTCCAACAAGGTTATGGCACACAAAACCCTCAAGAAGCCCCTAAGTTGAAACTATAACTAAGCTAGAGTTTACACTAGGGAAAACAATTGGGGCAAGAGGAATTATGGATGAAATTGGAATGAATACCCACCAAAAGGAAGTGATTTTGTTGCAACCAATCGACCCTTGGTATTTAGACTTTCCATGACCCAAAATTCCTCCCTAGAAATTCGCATTAGGCCCTAGCTAGTCGCTTGGCCTTAAGAGGGTCGAATTAGGTAAGAGAGAGAAAAGAGTAAGATTTGTAGTTAAAATTTGACTTGATCACCAACAAAGGATGGTCAATGCCTAGTCCTAGGGTTGATGGAGTCTATGGATTCTTTAGGTTGGCTAAAACTTGCAAAGCAGTAAGGATATTTTGATGTTCTAGAATCAAAACCCTAATTATTACCTTTGCAGCAGACCAAAATTCACTTGGGAGATCTAATGTAATATCACCAAGGGGATTGCCATTCACATATCATATAATTAGTAATGCATGCAATAATATAACCTAGCTTCAATAAAATTGATATTCAATCAAATTAGGGCACAATATTTAACCTAGATCACCAATTGATTCCATACATTAAACATGAAATCAGAAATTTTCAATATAGAGGCACTTACAAGACAATATGCATGTACAATCCAATCATTGATCCAAGGCAACTTCTCCAAAGACAAGACAATAGCGCCAAGACACGATTTGCTCCATAGATCACATCTCTCCAGTAGGAAAAGAGACCAAAATTCTCAAGTAGAGAGGCTGAATTCACAAGTGATGATGATGACAAATGAAAAGATCCTCTCCTCTATTTACATGAGGAAACAAAGTCTAATTTTAGTCTAAAAGCCCCTAGAGACAAGTAAAATCACAATAGATCCTTGGGTTACAAGCCAACCTAACTAGCTTAAGCATAAACTCAAGAGGAAGCCCACATGTATGAGTCATGAGGCCTCAAAACGCTGACATCATCCAATAAATGAGCGCCATCTGGCATGCGTTGAGGCTCTACGATGCCGTGAGTGGTGTAGAAGCCTCTAAAAATCATGATGTGAGAGTTGGCCCTCAAATCTCTATCAATATCCCTCTGTAGAGCCCAAGATTCAATTTGGGGCACCAAAGGTGGTCTCCTAGGTCTTGAACTGCTCAAAATGCCCATCTTTGCTCCAACATTGAGGGTTTTCCAAGTGCTACTAGCCCTCCCAAGTCTCTTAAGATGAGACCATCCTCATCTAGGCTCTAGATCAGCTACCATCTCTCAAAGAGTGGTAAGGCCGATTTGGGGGCATGCTGGTCTAGGTGCATCATCCTGAAAAATCATCAAATGTAGTGCAAAGTGGTAGAACGTCCTAGGTGCAGAAAGTGTCAAGGGGTAGGTATGATGTGTTGCTACTGCTCAAAGACCCAAGGCTCTCAAAGCTTCACCTGTGGGTGCCAATATACTTCTCTAGGGCCTGCGTACCTATGGGTAAGGTGCCCAAGTCATGGGTTGTTGAACCACCTAACAATCACAACATAAAGTCTAGTGAAAGCAACTAGTAATCACGAAAAATAATCATTTTTGCATCTAAGTGAACCAAGCTTGAATGTAAAGGGTTATTTAATACTTCAAATAAGGCTTCCCTTACAAAATTGGGGTCGTGAATTCACCATGGTGTTTCCTCCCTAGGTAGGAGTGGCTAAAGGACCACCATATTAGGTTTTTCCAACCCCTAAGGGGAAGCAACATTTCGTCAGTTTGCCCTTCAATTAATAGGTGTTAGTGAATAATTATGGTATGGAGGGGAGAAGACTTCATGGTCAAGTGCGATGGTCAAAGGGACCAAGATGATGGGGATCCACATCGAGAGTGTATAGATGTGAGGGAGCAATCATGGATGCATGAGTTACCAACTCTACCTTTGTTTTTCCACCCCTCTTGTGTGCCTTTTACTTTTGTTTGATCTTTTTATGTATTACTACTCATCGCTCAAAGGGTTAGAGCTTGTTTTGTATGATGTATAGTAGTTGCATTACCCCTTAATGATGAGGTAGCTCATTGCCTATTGAGGTTGGGACATGCAAGGGTTCCTTTAATGATGTATAGGAGCAACATGTGCTCAGGAACCGAGTGATGGCCATAGTGAGTGAGGTAGAGCTCATGCTAGGATTTTGCCCACTTGCTAATGTGTATGTCCCAACCATCTTTTGCATTTTGATATTCTTTTATTTTGTTTTGTGGCCATGATCTACTCTTTCCTTTTCTTTTAGTTGCATCAACCTTCTAGGGCCAAGTTTCGGCCCCTACCCAAGTATGTGAATTTATGGGTGCCAAATCCTAGAGAACCAATGGTCAGTTGAACCCGAAGAATGGAGGTGGAATATGGACTTATAATGTAAGATGAAAAGTTGTAAGTATGGAATAGGGATCGATGGAATGCGCTATCTCAATCAAGGTTTCCCGAGAAGTGCCCCTCCTATACCCATTGGGATTCTTCAATGTACCTTCAATTTTTTTCGATGTGGGTCTTCTCAAAAGTATGTAGAGTGGGTACTCGTAAGCTGTGGAATTTAATTCTACATCCAACGGCTGTCTACACTTTAAATTTGAGTAAACCTATAAGTAGATAAGCTGAAAAAACAATAAAATGGCAGTATCCATTCTTTTTCTTTAAAAAATCATAACTCTTATTTTATTATTTTAACTATTATTTTATTATTTTCCTTAGGAGGCCCATTTTAAACCTCAAAATTCACCTAATGCAATTGCATGACCACAATTTGGGAAAATCCACATATAAGAAGGAAATGATGGATATCCTTCATACAGTGGTGACTTGGCAACCATATCTCATAGGAAGATGTTTTGAGATAAAGAGTGACCATCATAGTCAGAAGTACTTCTTGAACGATGCTTGTCTTCACTAGAGCAACCTAAATGGGTCACTAAGATGTTGTGGTATGATTATGAGATCATATGTAAGAAGGAATAAGAGAATGTTGTGGCTAATGCTTTATCATTACGAGTCCAAGATGGTTCACGTAGAAAACAATACTTTAACGCAACTCAATTAATAGCTTCAGATAAATCCCAACCAACCTAAAATTTATACATGGCAACTAGATACATTGCGGTATAAAGGGCACATTCTTCTAACAAAAAAATCGACCCTAAAGCAAGTCTTAGAGGAGCTGCATTCATCACCAACAAAGCGTTTATTATTCTGAGAAGGCATGAAATTGGATATCCAAGATTTCATAAGAACCCATGACGCTTGCCAAAGAAGCAAGGGAGAGATGATGAAGATGCTAGGGGCATTGCAACCTTTACCAATCCCAACACAGATCGAGATAGAAATTTCAAAGGATTTTATTGTGGGACTCCCAAAAGCAAGCAACAAATTAGCCATTGTGGTGGTCATTGATCGTCTTTCAAAAGTTGCTCATTTGTGTGCCCTAGCTCATCCTTGCACTCCTTCCTCAATTGCCTAGGCCTTCATGGATCTAATCTATAAGCTACATGGTAAATCACTTCCATTGTCTTAAATCAATACCCCTTATCCACCAACAAATTTTGGTAGGAGCTATTTGAACTTCAAGATCCATAGCTAAATATGAGCATTGCATATCTCCCCCGATCGAGGTGCAAGCCGGACAACAATTCCATTATGACAAAAGGTCATAGGTTCTTCCTAATAATCGGCATAGTGTAGCTAAAAGAAGAATTGGCACATAGGGTGGAGACTCATAAGCATATTGAGTAAGCATGAGTCTAGTTCATGACCTCAAAGTAAGCATAGATAAGGATTCAGGGGCAGACTAAGAATCATCTAGAGTAAGTCACTATACAAGCATCCCAAGCATCCAAGCAAGCATACCGACCCAGCATTCAGCATGAAGATTCCCTTCTTCCTCAATCAATCCCATAAGCTCAAGCCAAAAGCTAACCCAATAAGTTGGGGCTAAGACCTCCTAAGATGAAGCCCCTAAGCCCAGATTCAACTAAGCAAGAACTCCTAGATCATGAAGCCTTCAGCTAACCAAAACATGAAGCTATACTTCAAATGCAGCTAACCCAAACAAGACGTCAAACCTTAGATTGAGGATCCCGAGAGAAGACCTAACAAGCTCAAGCCGGAAGCTAACCCTACAGCTTGACCCAACAAGATGAGCCCAGCATGACAATGAAGCTCTAAATGACGACGCCCTTGGGGTACAAACCAACCACCCTCTACATGCTTGAGGTATTTGTTGCAGTGGCTTTGAAGCATGGATGGTGTAAATACTCTCGCAAGAGGTGACAGCGGTATAGTGTTTTGGTTTTGGCATTTGGTTAATTTCTATGTTAGAGAAGTTGGTAAGTGTTTTGTTCAAGGTAGAGGAGTGTGGAAGGGTGGTGCCGAGCTCTGTGGAACAATGCAGATTCAACCAAGGTGGCGGGCTAGTCTTCTCCTTGCGTGGGTAAACTAGTATGTGATCTGCCATTCCATTCTCTCCTCCATGCAACGGCTTATCTGTTTGATGGAATTGGGACTGTCCATTTTTGAATTGTCGGGGTTTGTAAGAAAGAGAGGCTCCATCATCTACATGCATGTGTTTTCTTGCTGAAATAGGTCTATCTACCCGGCATGATCTTTGTGTCTGTTTCGTTCGTGATTATCTTATCCAAGATGGGGTTATATGGGGTTTTTGTCTCTACGGTCGGTCCCTGGGACATCCTTCTAGCTCAGCCTAGCATCCTTGGGACTTGGGGATGGGTAGTTTTCAGTTTTGCTCCTGGTTTTGTCTTTCCGAATTTTCTAAGGATGGGTCGGGGCTTTTTCTCTATTTGCTCTGGAGTCGAATTGTTCCCTGGAGGCTTTTATGTGGGTTCCATGACCTTTGCCCCTGTGGGAGTCTTCTTGGGCTTATGTTTGTGGCTCTGCGATGGTTTGGGTACTAGGTTTGTCCCTATGGTATAAGCTTCGGTGTTTTCTTCATATCATTCTCTGACTATTATGTTAATGGGCTTTGGGTTATGGCGGTTATAACTCTGGGTTATGGCGGTTATAACTCTGTTTGGGTCGGTCAGTAAGGAAGGTAGGCAGTGGAAGCGAAGGGAGGAAGTCCCTCAAGTTCTTTATTGGAAATTACTGTTTCATGCTTCTTCCTTGGCAGGTGTGCGGGGCAATAGTGTCACCTGGAAGCTGGGAGCTTCTAAGCTCGGGCTACCACCTATGCAAGCAATTCGATTTAACATTTTCTCCACTAAAAACTATAAGCACATGGCAATGGCTCGGTCGGCAACTGCAAAGTCATGAAGCCCAACCCTAAGCGGTCGCGACAGAAGAACCAAGGGGGTCGAGATAGCAAGGCAGCCCAACTCCTCTGGGGGCAAATCGAGGGGTCGAAAACCAGTTGTCAGCATCATAAATGATGCAGCTACAGCTTATCATGAAGGAACGAATGAGAAAATCTGACAGTTAATTAAGGAATGGGAAGCAGACCAAAACCGTCAAGCTGGCTCGATGGAAATTGAGGTCGAGGACTGGCGGGCTATGGTGCCGAATCCAGGGAACACCCGTGGTCACGTCACTCAGTTCAAACAGACCTTGTTCTTGTATTGGTCCATGAAGAGTATCTTGGGAAAGGCTTTGGAGCAGGTCTCTGTGGGCATGGCAGCAGTGGTGCAGGACTTTCTTAACTATATACAGGAATTTCAGAAGCTCCAGTTTCAGATGCAAAAACAGGATAGCCGCCTTCGACGAATAGAAGATCACCTCCCTTGCATTCTATCATAGACAGAGCTCCCGGGTTCCAATGATAAGGACTCGGCTTCGGTGGTGTATGCATCTACCGAGGGAGTAGAGAAGTATGCTAGTTGGTCTCTCAATTTCCTTTCTCTTTTTGTATGCAGGAAACTTTTAGTTTCAGAATATTGATCATTTTGTTTTAGGCATGTAGCATTCAGGCAAGGCAAAGACAATTAGACTTATCTAGCTTGGTTAGAAAGACTAATTATTTTTTGTTATTATCACATTGTTAGGTGGCCAGCAGACTTGGCTTCCCTCAAGGCAAATTGAGGCAACCTAACTATTTTGTTATGTGGATGTAACTTTCTTTTATATTAAGGAAATGGAAGGACCTACCAAGCTTACAAAAAAAAATATGAGCATTGCATATCATCCTCAAAGTGATGGTCAAACAAAACTAGTCAACAAGTACTTAGAAACCTATTTGAGATGATTTACCTTCAAAAAGCCACACCAATGGGCACAATGGCTTCCCCTTTCCAAATGGTGGTACAATACCATTTTTCATTTGGGCTTCTTTAAGCCACTTGTACAAAACAATGTTATCGAAACCAAACTCCTAATCAAATTATAAAACCCTCTAAATCGAGAACTAGTCGGAACCAGACTAGAACCGGTAAAAAAAATGGACCAAAAAATCAATCAACCAAAAACACATAAAATATTCAAATTTTAAAGAGAACATACATATTCATGTGCATCCATATGAATCCAAACCATTTATACACAAATAAGAAAAAGTTCTCATTTATATGGCATGTAAAGTTGCACATAACCAAAATATCATTGAGTGCAATCCGTCTCGAAATCGAAAATACATCAACAAACAAGCTCTAGATGGCCTCTAACATTAAAAGAAAAAAACATGCTACAATAAATACCTACATATCATCAAAATCATTGCCTATATTGGGATCTTTGTCATCAATATCAACCTTTAAGCATTAAAATAAGATAGAAAAAACATAGAATGTCAAGTCAAGATTTTGTTTGAGCAATGGGTACATTTTTAGTAGGGTCATGATAGAGGAGTTCAACAACCAATGCCACTAACATCAAGATACATAGAGGGCTCGATGCCCTTGATTAAATACTAGTTCCATACCCTCGTACATGACAAAATCAATGGAAACATTGCAATCCCCCCAATCATGAAATCCTGAAAAACTATTAAGTCTGCTAGATTTTGAGTGAGAGATTTAAAACTCTACTTTCTCCATATGAAATTGAATGAGGTCAAAACCACTCGCAAACATCCTAAGTCATTTCATGGTAATGTTAACCCTTTTACTTTGAGAATTTAACATTATGATGATTGCATAGCAATACTACGGCCATAGGCTTGAATATTAGGTTGCCCCACTCAAACATTTTTGTATTTTCCTTAAGAAAATTATGTTTCGAACATCTTTTGCCAAATTGTACTGAATTGGCTAGTTCCGTGACAAAATCAATTGGTTTGGTATTGTTATCGCTCAAACTAGCAGGGGACCTAAGGGGTATCCCTAGAGGGCAAATGATAGACCAAGGGAAACAAATGGAAACTTAGCCCATTGTCACCTCAGCCAAGGCTCCCTTCTATTTACGGACTTTCACCGATAGGAGGAGACCCGATATATTGTGGAGTCACCGATGAGGGATAAATCAATGAATGGATATGAGTGACCCGAATAATCCCTTTCCCAGAAGAGCTTGAAGGATGGAGCTTGCTTGCTTTCTAAGCAAGGTACAATGTATTCTAGGGAAAGGAAGCGAGGTTTTTATGGGATATGACTTGTGAAGGAGTTTCCCAATCCCTAAAATCCTTGCTGAAATTAGTATTCCAAATGGTTCTTGAAGAGTTGTCTTTTCAAAGGAATGAGACCACACAACACTAATTGGACCCAGTCTAGGGTAGGAGGAAAGAGTATGGCAAGCAATGATGTTCTTACCCTAGACAAGGTGGGGGAAGGATCAAAGAAAGAATTTTCACTTGAAGGTGTTGACTTGATCCTATGAGGCACTAACCTTGGGGATGCTAGGGTAAAGTTTGATCTCGGAGCTAGGGCTCGCCTTTTCTCCAAAGTCCACTATCGGAATGGCTTCAAAATTGGAAGAGGCCTTGAAGAGACACCAGTGCAGTAGATCGAACTTTTTGGAGGGCTAGTTTGTTGCGAAAATGATGCCTGGGTGACCCAACTTGGCTAGACTTGGGAAAAGGTGAAAAAGATGTGATTTTAAGTGACCACCTCTTGGTAGATCAGTGCCTTAGTCTTGGGAGAATGGAATATATGATAAATGTGAGTGAGGGCCTTTGGTTTTTGGTCAAGGAGGCTTCAAGACTACTTCACTAGCCTTCTAAGTCAAGAGAAGCAATCTTGCATCTTTTATACTTCGATGTGCAGAGGAGATGGCTTATCAAGGTCAATTCGTTGATAGAATTACCCCCAGGAGATTTCGTTCACATTACATAGCCCATACATTGAGAGATGCTATAATAGACACAAAATTCCACAATTTAAAGCAGTAAATGCATGCAGCAATTCGCCTTAAAAATAATAAAAATCTCAATCCAATGTATATGATAAAGTAAACAATAATAACATTAAAAGCATGTACTTACATGTAACAGAATATATCCAACCATCCACAATTGACAAAAGTGAAGCTCCAAGATAAGATAGACCAATATCCACACATCAAAATTCATCCATAAAGCTCCAATTCCTCCTCTAGAAAAAGTGTGAAATTGTCAAGAGAGAAAAAATCCAATCCAAAGTGATGATGAGAAAATGAACTCATCTCACTTGTATTTATACACTAATGAGGAGTTCCAATTAGCCTCCTTTGCCTACATAAGCCCCAAAAATAAAATAATGTTCTAATAATTCAACTTTTGGTGACAAACCCACCAAACTAGCTCATAAATGAAAGAATAAGCCTCTCAAAAAGTCAAATAATAATTTATGCATGTCATAGGTGTTGATTTGGGGTGGCATCGGATGTGCACTAGGCCTCAAATTTTGTAGGAGGCTTGGGCACATGTATTCCAAAGAACTCAAAAAGCGTTTTGGGAAATTCCACCCAGAAACGATTTTATTAAAATAATTAATATTTTTAATGGAGTTCCTAAGTCTAAACTTAGGAAAATTAAAATATTAATAGGTGTTAATCTAATTGTGGGTGTAACTTCTAGAAGAAGACGAAGATCAAGCCAAAATGATCTGAGCCTTTGATTAGGAGTTAATCTAGGTCGTTGGTTGTCCAACAGGAAGATATAAAAAGGGGTTTGAGAGTCATTTGGAAAACACACCAAGAGAGATCAAGAGATAAAATTTCTGAAGTGAGAAGTTCTCAGAAGGAAATTCGATTGAGGAGATTTCTTGCAGTTGAGGGGCACGGATAGCATCTGGAGAGAGAGATTTTCTCAGCCGAAGAATCATCAGCAGAGAGAGGCAGAGAGTGATCCAGTAGCCCAGACGCAGAGGCTAACACAGGGCCACGAAGGGCCACGAAGAGGCAATGCGGAGGGTGAGAGAGAGTCCGAGATTTTGCTGAGGAGAGTCAGTTTCAGAAGCCGAAAGCTGAGGTGTAAGACCGGGAGGCTAAGAGAAGAGACTACGGGCAGCCAATCAATCAACAAACTGAGTGACGTAGAGCCTAGAGAGCTTAACGTAGAGCCTGTGTGAGTACTGCGCAGACCAGCGTAGGGCGTGCCAGAGGCCATTCATTCAGTATCCAAATCAATCGAGATTTTCTCAGTGATTATGCGAGGTAATCTCACAAATCTTTCTGCCAATATTTCTCTCTTTGTAACTGAATAACCTGAGAAGTATTCAGAGATGTATTCAAAATTTTCTACTGCTTAATAATATAAAACCCTCAGAGTTGTTGCACCGGTTTTCCTGCATTGGGTTTTTCCAGGGACATTTGTCCAAAAATAACGGTGTCTATTGTGTTGTATTTTCTTTCTTGCTCAGTATCTTGTTTCTACTTATAATTTAATTAAGTGAAGGTTGTAGTAGTATGTACTTCGATATTTACCGTAGAACATGATAAATAACTTGTATGGATTAACAAGTAGGAGAAGTAACATCAGTTTGCTGCAGTAGGGGTTCCTCTTGTGAAATTTTCACAGTAGGGCCCTCTAAGAGGCCTAATGAGGTCCATGGGTGCCATAATGAAGAGCAGGACCCTCAAAAGCAGTGGACAAGGGGTTGGCCCCTTATAATAACCTGTGGTGCTCCAAATGACATGTGGGGGCACACAAGTGTCCTCACTCTTGAAAATAGCAACAAGAAATGTTAAAAATAGAATCCAGAAGTTCCAATTTAATTTGTCCTTGAATTAAATTGTAATTCTTTTCTCATAGCAACATGTAAATAGTTAATTAAGTTTAATTAATTTAATTAACTTAGGAATTTTGAGTTGGAAGTCTTTTTGAAGTCATGTATATGTTCTCCCTATATTATAGGGGTCCAAGATGAGTTAAGTATGAGTTGTAATTAGTTAACTCAGTTTACTGAGTTAAGTCCAGTTAAATTAGTTCCAAACTGTTTGAGGAACTAATAGCGAGTTAACAGTCAGTGGATGCATTAGTGCACTCAACTAGTGCTACTCCAGTTAATTGAATATTCCTTCATCAAAAACTCATGCATGTCGATTCTAAGAAAGACCTGATTGAGACTAGTGCAGGGACAGTGTACTATTTGTGTTAGATTTTTCTGAGTTGCATTGATAGTGCATGCATTCAAGGATTGATCCTTAAGGGATTGCATAGTTTTAGAGGCTTTATTTCCCTTTAAATACAAGTTATCCTCCATAGGAATTGTGCATTGGAATAGAGACTTGGAGAGCTTGTGAAGAGGCTAATTTTGGCCTTGAGCTTGCTTATGGGTTGGAGATTGAATTTGTTAAGTGCTGGGATTGTTCTTGAGAGAACAAGCATTGTAATTTCATCTAGATTTTCCAGATTAATACAATATAGTAGTGGGGTTTTAGTTGTGGCTTTCCCCAGATATTTATTGTGTTATGTGCCCTTGACGTTCTTCCTCTTGTTGATTATTGTTTTGCTCTATCTTTATGTGCTTCCGCTGTAAAGAGTAGAAATAAGTTCTTGTCTCTTGTTTCAGTAGATTACATGAGCTTGTGAATCTACAGGATTTTCTACATGGTATTGGAGCTTGATTGTTTTTTCGGCTGAGAGTTTGCAGAGTAGATCTGAAGTCATGTATATGTTCTCCCTATATAATAGGGGTCTAGGATGAGTTAAGTATGAGTTGTAATTAGTTAACTCAGTTTATTGAGTTAAGTCCAGTTAAATTAGTTCCAAATTGTTTGAGGAACTAATAGCGAGTTAACAGTGACTTGATGCATTAGTGCACTCAACTAGTGCTACTCCGGTTAACTGAATATTCCCTCATCAGACACTCATGCATGTCGATTCAGAGAAAGACCCAGTTGAGGTGAGAGTGCACAGACAGTGTACTATTTGTGTTAGATTTTTCTGAGTTGCACTGATAGTGCATGCATTCAGGAACTGATCCTTAAGGGATTGTGTAGTTTTTAGAGGTTTTATTTCCCTTTAAATACAAGTTATCCTCCATAGGAATCGTGCATTGGAATAAAGACTTGGAGAGCTTGTGAAGAGGCTAAGCTTTGGCCTTGAGCTTGCTTATGGGTTGGAGATTGAGTTTGTTGAGTGTTGGGATTGTTCTTGAGAGAACAAGCATTGTAATTTCATCTTGATTTTGCAGATTAATACAATATAATAGTGGGGTTTTGAGCTGTGGCTTTCCCCAAATATTTATTGTGTTATGTGCCCTTGATGTTCTTCCTCTTGTCGATTATTGTTTTGCTCGATCTTTATGTGCTTCCGCTGTAAAGAGTAAAAGTAGATTTTTGTCTCTTGTTTCAGTAGATTACATGAGCTTGTGAATCTACAGCATTTTCTACATGGTAGCAGAGCTAGATTGTTTTTTTGGCTGAGAGTTTGTAGACCAAATCTGAGAATTTCTGTGCAAAATTTTCAGAAACAAATTGCATATATGGATTCCTTGGAAAAGATATCGATATTCAAAAAAAAGGCCGAATCAAAGTTCGAAGGAGGGAGATATCGTTGATTTAAAATGAGCTCTCTAGAGGAGATTTCGAAGTTTTGAGTTTGTAGGTTACAGGTGAAATTTGAATTTGCAATACATACTTCAGGATCAACAGATGGTGTTCTACGGTTTGTGACTCAAGTATGCCTTGAATGGCAGCTCGAATTATATAGCTTGGAAGGACAGGATGGAGGCCGTGTTGGAGGATAATGGCTTGAAGGAATTCGTTGATCAGGACATTCCTAAGCCACCAACATCGAATGCTCAGAATCTGGCCAAATGGAAGAAGTGTGTGGCAAGGGCGAGGCGGATAATCCTTGAGGGAGTTCGATACCACATTGTCTCGAGTCTCCATGGGAAGAAAACTCTGCATGCCATGTGAAAGCATTAAAGGACCTTTTCCAGACTAGCAATGACCATAGGAAGTTGGCAATTGAAGTTAAACTTCGAAAAATCAAGATGGAGGCAGGTGAGTCAATTCCAAATTACTTGACCAAGTTCACTCAATGTCGTGATGAACTTGGAAGTGTTGGAATCACGATTGTTGAGGAAGATATGGTGAGTCTTGCTCTTCTTGGACTCCCAAAGAGTTGCCATAGTTATCAAGACTCTATCAATGGTCGAGAAAAGCTGCCAGATTGGGAACGACTATGGTCGGATTTGATGCAGGATGAGATCAGGAGGAAGACCAGAGATGGGACCTCTTCCAAGGAAGTGGAAGAGGATTTTGCCTTAGCGAGTAAGGCAAAGTGGGCCAAGGGAAAGAAGTCCCAAGGCGAGGACGGTGGAAAGAAGATGGACTTGATGAAAGTCAAGTGTTTTCACTGTCACAAGCACAGACACTATGCCAAGCACTGCCCACAGAGGAAAGTAAGCAAGAAGGAGCCGATAGTAGTGGTAGCAAGTGAAGCTCTAGCTTCACAATTCGAGCTTCATTTCTCTCTCATTGCATACATGGTCGACACTGCCATGGGAGGCGTGTGGTATCTTGATAGCGGTGCCTCATTCCATATGACGAGGAATAGAGATCTCTTTAGTGATTTTGAGGAGAAAGACCTCAAGCAGAGCATAGAGTTTGGAGATGACAAGAGGTATAGAGCTACTGCGATCGGTACAATTACCTTTCAAAGGGGGTTTGGCTCCCCTAACGGGATCAGAGATGTGATGTATGTCCTAGGTTTCAGTCGCGATATTGGAAGACCGTGGCTATGATGTGTTTTTTAGTAAGAGAGGTTTTCCTTAGACACATCACCATGGGACAAGTGAAACAGATTGGTGAACGGGTCAAGAACCTGTATGCTCTTGGGCTTCAAGATGCATGCAAAGCCTTGAGGAGCAAGGCAAAGGTTAGAGACTTGGTGGTTGAGAGGGAGAGTAAATTACCTCTCAACATGCAGCCCCAGAAGAAGCCTTGGAAGTAGCTTCAGGAAGTTGTGGAGCAACCACAACTAGAGAAGCTGAGAGGAGACCGAGTGGAGAGATCTACTCAAGCAGAGAAGAAGCAGTCTCAGATAATTGTGGAGCAGCCACAATTGGAGAAGCAGAGAGGAGATCGAGTGGAGGCATCCACTCATGCAGAGACCTCCAGTAGGGAGAAATTTCGAGCCAGGCGGGCAAAGGGATCACATGCAGCCATACCTCCAAGTGTGAGGTGGGGCGATGTGGCGTGCTAGTCCCTAGAGGGTTGAAATTGGACAAGGTCCATTGAGTGGTTTTATCTCATGGATTGTACCTTACTACGGGAGCCCAAAGTACATAGCAGCAGGAGGAATCAGTGGGATTGGTGCAGTCAAAGATCAAAGTGACAGAGGCTAGAGCAGTCAAATACTAAAGAGCATAGAGAGGGCTGGCAACAAGTGTAGAAAGGCAAAGTCAACAGAAGCGCAGAGTTTTCATTCGACAAAGGCAATAGTAGTAGAGACTTTGATGACAAAGGCATCATTCTGATTCACGTTGGATGTTTTTTGTTTCTGGAGTTGTTGGAGCTACAACACTCGAGAGAAGTGTTTCATGCAAAACATTCCAAAGGTTCAGGATCGGGATCGAGTTGAATTCCTTTCTTGTTGAGAGGGAGTGGTGAGAATAGCAACAAGAAATTCCTTTCTTGTTGAGAGGGAGTGGTGAGAATAGCAACAAGAAATGTTAAAAATAAATCTAGAAATTCCAATTTAATTTGTCCTTGATTTAAATTGTGAATTAAATTGTAATTATTTTCTCATAACAACTTGTAAATAGTTAATTAAGTTTAATTAACTTAGGAATTTCGAGTTGGAAGTCTTCTGAACTCATGTATATGTTCTCCCTATATTATAGGGGTCCAAAATGAGTAAGTATGAGTTGTAATTAGTTAACTCAATTTATTGAGTTAAGTCCAGTTAAATTAGTTCCAAACTGTTTGAGGAACTAATAGTGAGTTAACAGTCAATTGATGCATTAGTGCACTCAACTAGTGCTACTCCAGTTAACTGAATATTCCCACATCAAAAACTCATGCATGTCGATTCTGAGAAACACCCAATTGAGATTATAATGAAGGGACAATGTATTATTTGTTTTAGATTTTTCTGAGTTGCACTGATAGTACATGCATTCAGGAACTGATCCTTATGGGATTGCGCAGTTTTTAGAGGCTTTATTTCCATTTAAATACAAGCTATCCTCCATAGGAATTGTGCATTGGAAATTGGAATAGAGACTTGGAGAGCTTGTGAAGAGGCTAAGTTTTGGCCTTGAGATTGCTTATAAGTTGGAGATTGAATTTGTTGAGTGTTGGGATTGTTCTTGAGAGAACAAGCATCATAATTTTATCTTGATTTTCTATATTAATACAATATAGTAGTGGGGTTTTGAGTTGTGGCTTTCTCCAGATATTTCTTGTGTTATGTGCCCTTGATGTTCTTCCTCTTGTCGATTATTGTCTTGCTCGATCTTTATGTGATTTCGTTGTAAAGAGTAGAAGTAGATTCTTGTCTCTTATTTTAGTAGATTACATAAGCTTGTGAATCTACAGGATTTTCTACACACCTGGGTCTCTAAACAAATCGAAGATGCATGTAGATCGCTTACAAGGGCTAGGATGATGGTGTAGGTGATGCCACATCATCATGCAAGTCTTGGATCATCTGCCAAGTGAATGGTGCAAATCTAGGTCCAGTTGGGCATGATGGATCAGGTGCATCTTCCTCGTCCAATAAGTGAACCACGAGCAATCTCTGAATGGCTATGGGAATCCATGGAGTGTTGTATGTTGTTGCGGAGGCCCATGGTTCTCAACACACACCCTACATATGCTAATGTAACCCTCTGGAGGATTAAGACCCCATATAGGGAGACCAAACCCAAGATGAAGACCATCTGCAATCCTGCATAAGATCCAATGCGTCCCCTAGCCTTCCATAGTATAACAAGTCATTAAAGAAATTTAGTAAATGAGCTTACCAATCATGGACCACAGGTGGGGACTTCATAATGGTCTGCCCTTCCATAATGGGCTTCAGGATGTGACAATGTCTCCTAAACTCTAAATGGAGCTAAGCAAGAATCCTATTAGGTGGTTTCTACTTCTAAAGGGGATAATATATTCAAGGTACATCCTTCAAAAGGTGGTGGCATGTGACAGATAGGTGAATGAAGTAGGGGATGAGAAAGGGCGGCCCTACGTGACATGCTGGGGTACAAGGGTAGCTAATAAGAGGGAAGCCCACACTTGGGTTTATAATGTATAGGAAGGAGTAATCATGGTACATGAGGTGCTCCGGCCTTGATTTTTCCACCCTTCTTTACATTCCCTTTTCTTTTTTATGATTTTCTTTTATTAATTGCTGGGAGCTCAAGGGGGAAGAGCATGATGTATAAGTATAGCAATGTATACCCCCGTTAAGATAGGGCAGTTCATTGCCCACCAGGGGTTGGGACAATAATGGGTTCCTATATGATGAAGGAGACTCATAGAACCTGTAAGAACCAGAGTGATGGCCATGATGATGGGGTAGAGCTCATGTATTTGCTTTTGCCCACGTGCTAAATGTGTTTGTCCCGGCCATCTTTTGCATTTTGTGGTACATTTTCATGTTGAACGTGGCCAAATATGTTTTTATCTTTCTTTTTACTTGCATCAACCTTTGGGCTTCATTCTAGGTCATGACCCAAGAAGTGGGCAAGGGGAAGGGGCAAGCTAACCCTACGTGAACCTAGTGGAGGAATGTGGACCCAAGTGGGAGAAATGATGAATGCAGTAATAATGAGTAGAAATGGGGTAATATAAGCGGATAAGGGAGTGGGACCACACAACCAAAATCGGGGTTTCCCGTGAAATACCATCCCTAAAGCCAAATGGTCAGTAAAAGAGATCTCGCGGGACTAGAATGCAAGGTTAATATCCAAAAGGGGGCTAGGGGACAAGGGCACAGACCTAACCCATTCTTTCTGCCAAATCACCCCATGAATCCATGCCCAGAAGTGTCCATGATAAGAAAACTACAATACTCAATTACCAAATGACAAGGCATACCTTTAGGTTCGAGAGGCCCACCTTCAAACATATGATCATAGCAGATGGGTGAGGGAGCACATGGCTAGCTCAGGTAGCAAAGAAAAGGCACAATGAGCTAACTGGTGGTTGCAAGGGGCTGCTGGCTACCGGCTGAGGACCATCTTGGAGAAAAATGTTCTCCTAGGTAGCAGACCCAATAGACAAATGTGGGCCCAACTGGAAAAATGTAAAAAAGGGCTTATAATGAGCGGAGGAGAGTGAGATATATGGTATCGGGAAGCAGGGCCACGGGATTATGATACAATATTAACCCCCAAGATGGGGCAAGGAAACAATACAATTCAAAGCCCGTTCTTTCCACCAAATCCCCCCACTAATCCATGCCCAAATGTGCCCAAAAAAAGCAAGCATAAACACCAAATTACATAATGAAAAATCATACATTTGGGATTGGAAAGCCCAGATTCAAACATACAATCATGGAAAATGAGTGAGGGCACATAATGACTAGCTCAGACGGCGAAGAATAGTAGCACATAGAGCTATCAAGTGGCTGCAAGGGGTTGTCTGCGGACTGAAGACAACTCTAGGAGAAAATTTCTCCTATAGGGGTCACCCACTGGTGGTGGTTAACAGGGCCACTATCCCAAGACAGGAGCCCAAGTAAGTTATGAGTTTTATTAATGATGAATTGTTTTGTTGGGCAGAAATTTGTTTGTGATTCATGTGATTCATATCATAATTTGCTTCCTTTGAATATTATTTGTTAGAATTAGCACAAAAGTAGATTATAATACCCCAAACTTCTCTTTGCTTCTTTATCATTCCATCAACATGTATCATTATCGTGTCAAAGTGTCACTTATCATTACTTTGGTATTTATCGTGTTGAAGTGAAAATTTTTGCATCAAGATGGAAAGCAGCTTCGAAGAGAAGTGCAATGTTGTACTGATGAGATTTTGATTCTATCTGCTTGTGTATCTGCAGTAAGATGTAGCCCTTGCAAACTGCACATATGATGGGATGTTGATAACATGTCCAGTTCTGACTGAAATGGAATAAAAGACCATGTGACCAGAACAACATATATGAAGCAAGTTTTTCTGCATTCTTATTCCTTTTGAGGGTAATGTATGTATTATATGGTGGATACTTTTTTACTTAGCAATTGTCACATATCATGGAATGTCATGGTTCATTATTTTATGGTCTCATTTTCACGTCCTTTTTTAATGTTAGGGCACGTTAAGACATGATAAGATTATAATATGCAATATTTACATATTTGCAGCAGTGCTATGTGGCAACAATTATTTATTTGTTCCCCTCCTCTTTTTTGAAAATCTCATTCCCATTACCATTAGAACTTTAGAGTATATTGTTAATTACTAGAACATGTACAGACAAATGCCAAGTCTCCAACCCACTACTCTGATATGTACGTTATTGGCAAAGAATACTACTGTTTAGGCACTTGCAACATAACCACCTACAAGCACAGAACCATCAACAGAATGGGCTGGAATTCCAGAACTAACTACACAGAAAGAAGCTAACACCACTATTTATTTACCCTGTTGTGAAGGTGATTGTCACTAGGTTGGGCCTAGGAAAATAGGCCTACTTCTTCACCATAGTTTGTCAATATTTTACTCAATGTTGATTTTTCGAGTGCAAAATATATGAGCACTTATTTCTGAAACTTGATAATTACTTCCAATGACGTAGATGATTATTTAACACTTCAATGTATCATTAAGTAATTACACATTCAAAAATTCAACCATAAGAACAATGAATCAGTCGAGATCACAATGCACAAGAGAGATTAGATTTTTAACCTGAGAAAACCCACCTGGGGAAAACCCTAGCAACCTTCTTCTTAGAGAAAGATTCACTTCAACAAGAGATAAATCAAAGTCATGGACAAACTGACCAGCATAGTAGCAAGATGACCATTCACCAAGTGCCAAGCCTACCTTCCAAGATTCAAGACAAAAATACCCTTCAATTCTGTCCACAAAAAGGTCTGCAATAAGATCTGTCACAGGTCTTCAAGTGGGCCAAAATTCATCCTCTGTCTTAAGCCTCAGAATTCGGATGATGCCACAGAATTAGTGCCTCAGAACTTCATATCTACCACAGAAACTTGTGCCACAAACAGTTCGTAATAGCCACAGAAAAATATGCCTCAGACTTCTGAACAGAACTCGGCTACCTTAGTCCACAAGAATGAGGTATAGAAGATGAGATATATGCTTCTGTTTTCCACCTCCAAGTAACTTCTTCGCATAGAACAGAGATGATAAGATGACTCGATCTGTTCCTTGAAGGGATACGAAGAGGCTACTTATAGCCTTCCAATCATGTGAATGGGTGTCTCTCATGGGCAGGCTGACATGTCTCTTGGAGGACCAATTTGGTCATCTTGGGGACACAAAATTTACTCTTTAAAAATTAAATTTTCTTCTTTTGCAAAGGCTATGAAGAAAATGCCTTCCATATTTTTCTTTTGACAAAACAATAAATAAATTTTCTTTTATCACAAGCATGAAAAACATGCTAGATATAATTTTTCTTTCATCACGAATTGTACATTATGAAGACCGACCATAGCTACAGAATTCAACACTTATGATCCATAACAGTTCTTTGGTGATTTACGATGCTTCTACATCCTTTTTAGGTTTCTCTCCTTTCTGGGATGCCAATCCTGCAGCCTGCCTAGATTCCATTTTCTCTGATCAAAAGCATCGTCTTTTTTATGTGCCTTCGAAAAATGGTTCCCTAATGATATCAGTAAATTTGCTCACTGAACTTGTCCTTATGCATTGATTCTAGTACACCACGTAAATTTCATTCTCTTTGAATAAGTTTACAAATTCCGCAAATATCCTTTTAAGCATCCACTGGTAATCAGAGGGCACCTGAAGTACAGTGAATAGTATGTTGCCTCAGTTCATCCTATGACAGATATTCCAATCTTTTTCAAAGAACATGCTCCTTAAGCATTGCCAAGCCATAAACTCTTTAAAACTCCAAACCTTTCGTATATTCCTAATCGTTTTTATCCTTCGTTACATTTGAAAAGAATAGGCGAGTGGTAAGTTGAGCTTCCCAAGGAAAAGAAAAACGAAGCAACCCCTAAAAGCAGTGTTCATTAGCATGCAAGACCATTTCCATTTTCAGGTAGTTACCTCGATAAGGTTAGAACCTGGAACCACACAAACAAATGCAAGCAGCTAGAACTAAACCTGAGTGCCTTAAAACCTAATAGTAGGGTTCCTTCCTACAATTTAACCTCAGCTAAGGACCATCCAGTCCTACCCCCCATGGACTCTGTCCACTTGAACTAAAAACTTGTGTACTCAAGAGCAAATGAACTGCTTTAGCCCCTAGATTCAGAGACACATAAAATTCGGGGTTCAACCTTTTAAGGGAAAATGCTGGTGCAACTAATTCTATCCTCGACTGAAACCTGGGTCCAACCCCTACCAATCTTTCGCACCTCTAATCCCGTGCAGCATAGCTGCCATAAGTGACATGCTCGAAAGCAACAATGTAATTAACTGCAAGCAAAGCATAGCAGAAGGACATAGAGCAGATGTGGACAAGGTGCAGATCCAAGGCCTGCAATATTTGGTTCACGTGTTTTACACAGGATCATTCTAACACATCGATACCCTATTTTTTCACGAGAGAAACACATGATGGGATCTGTAGACATCGCATTCCTTATAGAAGAACACCAAACTAAGTCCCGATATTAACAGAGTGAATTTTAATCCAAAGCTCAAGAAAATAAGTTCAATCACAGAACAAGCATTGTTACAGTGACAGAAAAAGTTCCCAGTAAAAACACGAGTAAAAGAACCCCAAGTTAAGGCCCGATATTCAACAGAGTTAAATTTATTCCAATGGTTACTAAGATACATTCAAAATACAAAATCATAATTGTTTGCAATGACAGAGGCATCCACCATGCAGACTTTCTGTCCAGAACCTTGATGTGACAGTCATTCTGGCTGGAACCTTGCAAATGTGCATGGCTCCAACTGCCCTTCTTGATGGGTGTTCTGCCTGGAAGCTTGCAAATGTACATTGTTCCACCTGACCTGCCCAAGATGTATTCTACCCAGAACCATGCAAATGTGCATAGTTCCACCTGCCCTGCCCGTCATTGTCAAGGTTCGAGCAGAAAGTTTGCATGGTGCCCAAAAATACTCTGAAAACACAAGTAAAAGATTGACTAACCCTCTGCAGACAGCGCTATGCGGGCAGCATTTGATGAACTCTGAAGAAGTAAAACGATTACACTGAAGTGTATTATAAGTCTTTCCATTTCCCGAGCAGGCCGCTAATAAGACCAAATCAATGGCTGCAAAACAAATTATTAATAGAATCCGTAAGCCAAAAATAGTGCGGAAGTGTCGAGGAATAAAATAGTATCAGCATTCCGCGCCTTTTCCTCAAATTTAAAGCAAAATTCTTTGTGGCTTCCTTTCTCGCCATGGATTCAAGTGTTTGCATTAAAAAAATTCGAAGAACAAAAACAAAACTTGGATTAAATAGTTCTACATCTACACAAAGTACAAATGTTCAAAATTTGAAGATTTCCTCAAGATATAGATATTCAGATAAATGTTTAAAATTTGAAGATTTCCTCGAGAATACCTTTTAATCGAAACTGCTTCTTTAAGATAAATGAGCCTGCAACCTTGCGATATAAACATTTTAAATAACCAGTCTGGAAGCTTAAGTTTCACGTATTAGATTAAACTAGAGACCTTATAACCGACAAATCTCGCTACATTTACAGCACAATGCAGCATATGAAAGCAAAAACTGGACAGAGATCAAGAAAAAGTAAATACTTTAGAAAATGCAGTGGATTGCGCACAAAATGTCTTTGTCGAGATAAAGGTACCTACAAGCATATGCGATAAACATATTCAGTACTCGAAATGATCACTCTAGAGTCTCCAAATTTAAATACTTCAAACAAATTATCAGGTAAAGAAAATACATTGCAAAGCACAACGGATTGTGCACTAAATGTCATCACCTACAAAAATGTACCTGCGCTCTTATGAGTTTAACATTTTCAGTACACGAATTGAAATATAATCGACTTGTCGCAAACAGACTAGCTGCGTAATAACAAGAATTAACGCCAAAAGATAAAGGGAAGTCAAAAACCACCTCGCATACAAAGGATAAGCACTTCAACACATTTCATATTCCAGTTCTATTCCTGACAAAATTGATTGTTCACCGGCACAAAATTCTCAAATTCCAGTTCTATTTGTGACAAAATTGATTGTTCACCGGCACAATATTGCGAAGATGAGGATGAAACTTCACGCATTCAATAATAGTCTTTGAAAGCTATGAACTCAACTGCTGCTCTGTCGGCAAGTCAGCCCAAGAGACACTGTTAAAGCCTAAAAGCTTGAAGAAGCCCATCAGCCTTGAAAATTTGAAATACAGAAAACTTAACATGAAAAAGAATAAAACCTGTGAATCGCTTTTTTCCCGTAAATCACATGCAGAAAGGTCTCTTTGGAAGCATTCGGCGCGCATCCGCCCGCAAAATAGATTAACACAAGCATATTTCTGAAACAAGCTGAAAAGCTCAGTGCAATGAAAGCTTCGAGTCGTGCTTGACCAGGTTAGAACCCGTCACGTATCACATGGATTCCTTACGCTCGCCGTAGAAATTTAACGGCGTTTCAAACGGAGTTCTTAAATATCTAGAAAACCACAGAAATACGATCCCAAAAGCTTTGACATTCCCGTGAGCAGGCAACGACGACGGCGCTGACGTGTTGGAAAATTACAGGTGGCAAATAAATTAAAAGTGTCCTCTCTAGGGTTGGCCACCCCGCTTGAATGATTGGGTCATGCCAGTTTGCAACGTTTCTACTCTAACGGTTAAATGGAGTTATTTGGATTGGCACACCATACGATTCCATTTAGGTAATGAGGTGTAACTTGGTCGGGACCATAACTCAAAATATTAGTAGGAGAAAGTGGTGTTGTGGTAGGTTTTTTAATTTGCGTAGAGTTAAATAAAACTGGTACATCATATAAATGTTATAAATATGTATATATTTATTTTATATATGTTTTATATTTATCATACTTTGTCTTTTATGTATTTAGTTTGATAAATATGTATTTTATTTATTTTATATATGTTTTATATTTATTAAAACTTGTTTTTTATGTATTTAGTTTTTTAGGTTTGTTTTGATTAAGTATTAATTTATTTTTACTTTAAAATAATTATTATATTTATTATTGGAATTTAGTTTTTTGTTATTTATTATTATTATTTAAATATATGTATTTGTTAGGTAATCAGTTGAGGTTTTATTATTGTATTTAGGTAAATGTTTGTTACTAAATTTTTTTGTTAGTTTTATTTCCCTTTTTATTTATTTTTATTTTGAAATTTTTTTTATTATTTTATTTTCATGAATTATAGTTTTTTTTTCCTATATTTTTAATTTCAAATTACTTATTATTATATGAAAAAAACACAAACACATATATTAATAAAAAGAAAAATTAATTAATCATATTTTTTAATTTTTGGTGATGGTATTGAATGATATACATTTTATTACTTTGTTTTATTTTTGGTGGATGAAATTTTTATTTTTATTATTTTTTAGTTTTTAATTAAGCTAATAGTTAAGTTTAACTATTTTTTAGTTTAATTAAGCTATTTTTAGTTACTATCTAACCTTATTTTATATATGTTTTACATGTTATTATATATATATAAACTTAAATTTGTTTTAATTGTGGATCTATCAAGTGAAGAGGGATCAATTTTTTTTTCATTTTAAAAGAGGTATGTATGTCAATATATTTGATCCTTCTCAACCCTTGGTAGATTTGGAGTTATGATGGATCTAGGCTAGTTTTGGTGGTTGGTAAATTTGGAGTTAAAATGGATCTAGATTGGTTTTGTTATTAATTATAATTATTGTTGTTTTTTGGGCATGTGGTATTGATAAGCAATGGTATTGTAAGAAAATCTATTTAGAAATTAATATTATCCATGGTAAAATGAGAGTGAATATATGTTTTAAAATCGTTGTTATATAGTAAATATTAAATTTTTATGTACTTATTAATTAAATTAAAACATGTTTACAGAATCATTATTTTAAATTATATGGTAAATTGAATGTTATTTATATGTTATATATATATTTTCATTTTAATAAATTGTTAGTAATTTTCTAATAAAAACAAAATTACAATATAAAAAATTTGAATTTTAAAAAAAATTGCATCTAACGTATTTTACATGTAACATATAACGTTACATTATCTACCCTATACTAGGGTATAATTTTATTTTAAATTTTTTATTAATATCAATTACAAAAAAATTATACATAAATAAAAGTAATATATTTTAAAACATATAACAACATTTTTAACTATAGAAAGTATTAATTTATATATAGACTTTATTATAATACTATGATTTATCAATATCACTATGTTTAAAAGTTCATAACTCGTTTCGTTTTATATGATATTTATTCATATGATAGTTTCTTCTAAATTTGTGTAGCTATATAAACTGGAGACAGTTTAATTAATAGATAAAATGTCTTTTTGAGAGACAACACAATTTCTAATAATATTGTAACAAGTAGTACAATTTCTATTGATATTGTAATTTATTGTTGTTTAAAAAGCACTTTTGAATGCATAAATAGATTCCTTGAGGCAATCTATATTTGCAAATTAAACAACTTAAATATATGATCTTAAAATTTGTACTAGATTTCCCGTAAAATTGACTTTGTCTATTAGTTAGATTACATATAAATGGTTGGTAAATGTTTATAAGTGTCTATTCATAATAACATCAAAACACTTACATGATTCTTAAATATAGAGATTTAATCCAACCATAACTCACACCATATGACACTTTTTTTGTATGGCATTTCTTTAATTAATCAATTTAATTAAAATGGAAAAAAGAGCATAATTACTTTCAAGATAAATCTCAACTTTTGATTTGTGTATACTATTATGAATTTTTTATAATACTCCATTGAGGTTAAACCTCTATCATCCACCTAACAATTATTAATAATTAAATTAAACTTTTAGAAGTCCTATTTTAAAATAGACACATATATTGACATTACTAATTAATTATTATTTTTAAAAGCAAAAAGAAGTAAGTATTTTTAACAAAAATCTCAATTTTTTATTTGTAAATTCCTATCGTCCATTTAATTAAGCCTAGTCTAACTAACTAATAGGTGAAATGGTTTTTTTCATGGCACTTTTTCTCGTCAATCCCATAATTCCAAAGAGATTTTTAAAAATCAGAAGTTTAAGTTTTTAAATTTACAATGTTGGAGTACCTCAGGATGTTTAATATTTATGCATTCAAAAGTGTATTTTAAACTATAAGAAATTACAATCTTACTCAAAATTGGATTGTTGGAAATAATTATTTTTGAGATAAATCTCAATTTCTTAATTTATGACTATTATTAAAAATATTCCACAATATTTTGTGAAGGTTAAATTCCTACCATCCATTTAATTATGTGTAGTCTAACTAATAGGCGAAATACTTCTTTTCAGAACACTTTTTCTAGTCAATTTTGCCCAAAATCGCCTAAAGATTTTTAAGAATAATAAGTTTAAGTTTTTTAATTTGCAAGATTTTTAAGAATAATAAGTTTAAGTTTTTTAATTTGCAAAGTTGAGCGTCTCACGGTTTTTTGAGGGCGTTGAATATTTTATGCTTTCAAAAATGTATTTTAAACAATAAGAAATCACAATCTTGCTCAAAATTGTATTGTTGGATTATGGCCAAAAATGTTATTTTGTTTATTAGTTAGAATGTATCATTTAATTATACTTTTAAGCATGTTTATTTTGTAATAGGACTTCCATAATTTTAATTTCATTATCAATAATTATTAGGTGGGTAGTAGGGATTTAAAGTCCATAAAATATGCTAGAATATTCATAATACTATACACAAATCAAAGGTTAAGCATCATTTTTTACGGTGGAAATGGATTCAGCACCCTCAAGAACCCTGGGGCACCCAAAATCTTAAAGCTTGTAACTTGGATTTCCAAAAATTTACGCCGAATTTTCTCAAATTTGTGCTAGAAATTTCCAATGTTTTGCAAAATTGTGGCCTCATTAAACAGCTGTTAAGATTTATCTCTGAAGTAGTTATGTCATTTTTTATTTTTTAATTAAATTGATTAATTAAAAAAATGTCATATGAACAAGTGTCATGAAATGAGTTATTGTTTTTTAAGCATGTAGTATGGATAAAGCATGGTATTATAACAAAACTTATTTACAAATTAAGAGTCTCCATACAAAACCTATTTATATATTAAGAATCTTCATAATAAAATAGGAGTAAATAAGGTTTTTTCAAATGTATATACTTTCACAAGTATATTACATTTTTTATAATTAATAATAATAATAATTCTAAACTAAACTAAAACTTAGCTAATTTTGTGATTTTTTTAATTTTAGCCATAAAAATTTATAAAAAATGAAACAAAAAATAAAATAAAAGAGTTTATTGTTTTTTTAAAATATTAAAATCTTTTATAATTATGAGGAAAAAATTATTATTTAAAATATTATATGTATGTGTATTATATATATATATATATATATACATATATTCATTCTATTATAATTTAATGAAATAAAATATTTTATTATAATAATAAAGAGAAAAAGCATCAAAAAAAAGAGTTGCCTCCCTCCACTTTAAAAGCCTGTATAGCGAAGATATAAATCTGGACCAAATCTCTGATATGATTGGCGTGGTTCCCTCCTTGATTACTATTGAAATGAAGCACCTTTTTGAAGCTAAAGTCACCAAGAATGAAGTCAAGGATGCCCTCTTCGCCATGGACCTAGACAAAGCCCCTGGGCCGGATGGATTTACAGTCAAATTCCTCCAATCTTGCTGGCCGATTGTGGAAAAAGATCTACACAAAATGGTTATTAAGCCCCAAGCTTGCCAAAAAATTGGAGGCAGCATGAACTCTGTTTTTTCTTGCTCTCATCCCCAAAGAGAAAGGAGCCAACACCTTCAACAGGTTTCCACTGATTTCGCTATGTAATATTCGTTACAAACTGATTACTAAAGTCCTTGCTAATAGACTTAAGCTCATCCTCCCCAAAGTCATTCTGGAAAGCCAAGGAGGATTCATTCAAGGGAGACAGATAGTGGACAGTTTCATTCTGGTCTAAGAGGCAATCCACTCAAGTCTGAGTCGCAAGGAAAAATGTATGGTTGTCAAGCTCGAATTAACAAATGCTTTTGATAGAGTCAAGCATAGTTTTCTGCTGAAAGTCTTACACAAATTTGGATTTGGGGAGAAATTTATAAATTGGATTCAGGCCTACATTTCGGAGTCTTGGATTGCTCCATTAGTAAACGGCAGAGCTGCTGACTTTTTTAAAGCCACAAGAGGGCTCAGATAGGGATGCCCTCTCTCACCCCTTCTATTTGTTCTTCGAGCCTCTGTCCTCAGCTTCTATTTAGACAAAAAAATGATGGACCAAGAAATTGCTGGGCTTTGAATAGCAATAGGTGTTAAAAACATTAATCATGCCCTCTTTGTGGATGACACCTTGTTATTGGGAGCTACCTTTGTGCTTATAGCCTCCATATTTAAAGGAGTCCTGGACGAGTTTTGTATGATTTCGGGAAGCAGTCTAAACAATGGCAAATGCCATATCTATTGCTGGAACACCACTTCCAGCATGCTCAATTCCATTTCTAGAACCTTTGGTTTCGTAGCCTCCTAAAACTGGACTTCCTTCAAGTATCTAGGCCTTCCTGTATTTCTTAAAAGAGCCTTCAGCAGAGATTGGCTCCCCCAACTGGAGAAATTCAAGAACAAGTTGCTTGCCTGGGGCTTTTCCTGGCTCAACATTGCTGGTAAGTTTGTCCATATTAAATTAGTCCTTAACAGTCTTCCCTTATTTTAGTTTTTTGTTCTTCTTGCTCCCTCTGGCATTCTCAGAAAAATGGAGAAGATCATTCGGAAATTTTTTGGAAGGGGGGCAAGCAAAATGAGAAAAATATTCTATTAGTCAGCTGGGATTCCACCTCCAAACCGCTCTTGGAAGGAGGTTTGAACTTTAAAAATCTTGGATATCAAAATATTGCTATGGGAGATAAGCTCATATGGAGAATTATTGCTCCTAACCCGGGCTGGGCACATTTAGCTCTCTGGAAAAAATACTTTAAGGGCAAGTGCTCCCGCTGTCTAGACCATCCTTTGCCACTCCTGAATACGCCCTTCCAGAAGCTCTATTCCAAAGCATGTCCCCTTATTAATACTCATGCCTACTGGGTCCCCAGGAATGGAAAAAGGATCAACCTTTGGACATACAAAATTATGAATAAAGAGTCGTTGGGAGACTTTCACTCTCTTCAAGCGTTGCGTAGTTGGATGAACAATGCTGGATTGCGTTCCCTATGGGATATCTCAGTCTAGCAGGATTCACGTTGGGCTGGCTGGAAACTTGAAATGCCCCCAGATTTGTCTATGGAACGCGAGGAACTGCTCTCCAAGCTTCACGGATTGGCTCCAACGTGGATGCGAAGCAGGGATTCAAGAGGTTGGAGTGTGCAGGTTGGTGGTTATTCCGTTGCTCAGGGATACGCCAAGCTGTGTGAGCACTCCCATGTGGCCACGAATCCAAAGCCATGGAAAGGGATATGGCATTATCCCTCACTGCCAAAAATCAATTTCTTCAATTGCTTGTTATGCCATTCCAAAATCTTAACAGACAATAATCTTCAGAAGCATGGCTTCCAAGGCCCTTCAAGGTGCAAACTTTGCATGGTAAATCAGGAAAGCGTTTCTCATTTGATGCTTGAATGTTCCTTTACATTGCAGATCTGGACCGCGCTACTAGAAACTTTGAGTTCCAGCTTCATGATGCCTTCCTCCACTGCTGATTTTTTTGTCAAATGGCTGCAAAGGTACCCTGGTCCTCCTCCAAAAAACAAAATTATTAGAGCTACTTGGTGTAATGACCAGACATTTTACGTAAATAAATTATTATTTACCCTTATAGGTGAATAAAATAACAGAAATTATTATTTTCTTGAAAATGATGAAAATATTATTTGTGCAAAATGGTATAATATGAATTGCATGATATATGTGTACACAGTAACTTTATGTGAAAAGTTATTTACTCTTCCTGCTTAAAGATAAAGGAAAACAGTTGCCAGCATATTAGGGGAAAAACCCTAACTGTTTTCTCTTTCCATTAAAAAGGGGAAAGAAGAAAAGACCCGGGTTGTTGAATGAACAAACGGGAAGACAAGAAAAGGCACTGGAGCAGAAGAAGAGGGTGCTACGTCTGGTGATGACCAGATAGCACAGGCACATTTGTGTTTCATATTGCTGAGGCTGTGGCCGGCAAGAGAGCTTGGGGGAGAGACTCAGTTCGGACGACTGGTCTCATGGCTGGGAGGACATCAAGCATTCAATCACCTTCTACATGCTGTAGAAGAGCAGAAGATAAAAGACAAGGATACACAGGTAAGTATCTGTAGTTTTCATTAAATCTGGAAGACTAGTTATTACACTATATTCCTAAAAATCTGATTATAGTTGCTGCGAGTGTGGCTTTTGGGCTGTAAATCAGAACCTGGGTATTACTGAAAACAATACCGGTAATGATTAACGCCTCTGCTAGATACATATAAAGTATAAAGTAAGAAAAGAAATAGAGAATGAGAATTTGAACAGTATCCTGGACTTTACTCTTAGACAAGTTAAAGTGTGCAAAATAAAGGATAGTAATTATTAGGTGCCAGAATGGAATAGAATGGCCGAATTACCTTTATCAGGTATGAAAATAGGTGTATATATATTAAAACCTACGCTATATAACAGCACCTGAAATAACCATTTATTCCTAACATAGAACTCCATGAGCAGTGATTCATACGTTGGCAATAATTATACAAGTATTGAAAATGTGAACAAACAATACACATATATTCGGAATGAAATTTCATTACGGACTGTAGCAGCCAAAGAGGATAGATACGATGTCCTGTAAATATATATACATTTCCAGATAAATAGCAATTCAAACCCTCGCAAGAATCATAGTTTCGATAAGGGTTATAAGAAAACAAAATTACTGTAATAGACTTACAACGTAAACACTACGAAAATAACCGCCGAACCTCGTAACTGTAGCAGTATCCGGTTGGCCGCATACACAGGTGAGAACCACCTGGTAGTATGGCACCAGTGTGATGTCAATTAGGGACTGAAAGTCATACCATCCGCTCGGCGGATAAACTTATTTAACATCAAAGCTAGAAGACAAATAAATAAGATTTCGACTGGAGCAATTAACAGGTTGATCACCAGCTAATGATGAGGAGTGGTAACCCACCAAGAGTAGAGCCGTTACTAGGCCGTAACAGGCTTCCTCCTCAATTCCACACATAAACATATCAGAATTATTAATAAGAATCTGTCGTTCGGATTAGTCAATTATCAACAATAAAATGCATAAGCATCATTATCAACTCATTTATCCATGTATCATCTAACCTCCGAGGGGCGGCAAACCCAGAAAGAGTAGGGTCGTAAACCAAAACCCTCAGAACATTTCATTAAAAACAGAAGTAAATGACCAGTGTGTAACATGAGAAGACTCGGTGGCTCGTGGGGAGCGGCACCGCGCACTAACAGAGTATAAGCATATTAAAACAGTAAAAATGCAATAAGAACTGTAACATGCAAGGACTGTTCGACAACTGGAGACAAACCCAATAATCCTGATGCATCAACCACGGCCATCAATAACGAGTTCATTACAATATGTTTACACTGAGAAATCGAATAGTTACAATATGGAACAGAGGTAAATGAACGCAAGCTCGCCCTATAGGTCTGAGCTTTCTGACAGGCCATAACTAAATCAAAAACCCTATGCACAAATCTACACATACGGCGACCTGGGCTTCAACCCCAAACAATGGTAAACAATGAACAGAAAGGAAGTTCTGCCAAGATGAGGCCATTGCGCCAAGCTATGATAGGATTGACAAAACCCTGGTAGAGAAGAACAATATAAGTCGAACTCCAAGATTGAATCAACCAGTAAAAAGTCTACAGTGATAGAACGCTTACCGATTTAGGGGGTTGAAGGTCAAAACCCTGAATAATCCTCGGAATCGCGGCCTCATCGGTCTGCTACCCTGCTCCAACCAATATTAATCAAGGTAGTTAGCGTATTTACAAAAATACAGTGAACTAATACAGTAATGAAACTACAGGAAATGCGCATCACCGGTTACAGAAGGAGTTAAGGGTGAGGGACAGTGAAGGTTTCACCGCCGACCAGGCCGTCTCTAGAGTTCCTCCAAGACACCGGTGAGTTGAACCAGAAGTGCCCACGGTAATGGCATCCCGATCATGGCAGCGACGCCGGAGCAAAGACTGCATCTGTAGAGCTGAAGCAACAACGCAAATGACCAGGACCACGTGAATGAAACCCTATGTATCACACCGTCCAAGGCACATCGATCTTCCACCGTTCGATCACTGGAAGTGATCCTGGCCGAGGATCACAATGAGAATCCCGAGAGGTGGTGTGGCGGGACTGTAACATTAATGTCCCCAGCTACCAAACCCAAAGTTCAGTGATGCGGATCGATGGCGTGGACCATGGATGCCAGGTGTCACACGTAGAGCGCCTCAACCTGCCGCCAAACGGTTTGATATGTATCGTATAAAGCGACCAAGGACAATCATCCGCCAGAAGATAGATATGCAGGATCATTTCATTTATAATCATATCCGTTATTATCAAAGTCAATTACTATGATGACATTAATATATAGATGTGTAGGTAATGTAATAAAAAAATTTATTATTGTGTAATGTTAGCATTTGGAGGGTTATGACACTTGGTTTATTCTCCCTAAAATTACCTGCTGGCAGATCTGGCTTGAGCGAAACAAAAGGATTTTCAGAAACTGTGAGTAGGATGTCAAGCTAGTGGTAGTTAAAATTAAATGTCAGTTAAAAGAGTGCCTGAGAGACCACAAAGTTAATTTAAATCTCACCCAGCAAGATAAAAATTGGGGATCTTCTCTTGATCTTCAATTCCAAAAATTGGCAAAGAGTATCTCCCTCCCAAAAGTTTGGCAAATAAAGGCTACAGCAAAAGAGTTCTAGGGATGGATTGCAAACCATCAAAGGCACTCTCTATTTTTTGATGGGGCTGCAAAGGGCAATCCTGGAAGAGCTGGTGCTCGAAGAGTTATATTGAATCCAGCTGGTTTTAGGATCCACAGTTTCGCCTGGGGTTTGGGCATCACTTCTAGCATTCAAGCTGAGGCTTTGGCTCTTTTTCAAGGACTCAAGATTTTGAAAGTGTTGAACATCAGGGAGGCTAATGTTATTGGAGGCTCTCAAGTTATTATTAACACTATGGTGACTCATTCTAAGCCATTGGACCTAAGGCTAGCAAGGTTGATTCACAGAATTTCAGAACTTGGAGGCTCTTTCCAGAACTTGAATTTCTATCATGTGTTGAGAGCCAATAATAAGGAGCGGACACTGAAGCTAATAAAGCAGCCCTTCTTACGGCGGGTGCCCTGCTCATAGGCGGACAGGAAATATGGGAACCAATTTCTTAATTTAGAAAATTGTCATGTTTTATTGCCTTCTGTTAAATCAGTTTGTTTGTATCCAAAAGCTTGGGAAATCTCTGAAATTGACTGCATAGTAGCAGCTAAGAAGAGATGTGAGCTAAACATAATTGTCATGGTCTTTCAAGGTTGTTTGGCATTTCTAGATTTAGACTCATCTTTTGTAATTCGTTCTTTAGCATTAAAGCCAAGTTTCTAATATATCCACTCCCCGTTTGTGTTAAAAAAATAAAGAAAAAAAATAACATTATTAATATAAATAAAAATTATCAAAACTTTCATAAAATGCAAAATGTAAAAAATTATTATATTTTCTGAAACAAATACAAATACTACAAATCAAAACATCCAATCCGATACTATTAACCCATATAAAAATTAAAATACAAAATCATAGTTATAATTATTTATACAAAAATCATATACATTCACAAAAATTTACAGATGAATATACAAACACTAACCAATAATCATATTAATTACTTAAAAAAATAACAATGATAGTGATTAAATTAATATTATACCAAAATCATGCCTACAATCGTAAAAATTTACACAAATATAAAACCACGGAACAATAATCATATTTGAAAAAATTATAATCGTTAAATTAATAATTATGTTAATTATTTTATCAATTGGGATTGTTTTGAGTGGTGGGTTGAAATTTATATAATTTAAATTTTCTAAAAATTTAAATAATTAAAAATTACATTTTAAATAATCAAAAAATTATAATTTTATTTATAATTTAAGTTTTTCCAAAAGTTTAAATTGGTTAAAATACATTTTCAACATTTAAAAATTATAATTATATTTTAAAATTTAAACCAAAATCCCAAAATAATTAGACAACACCTCTACCTATGCATTACATCAAAAATTAGATTTTAAATCATGCATATCACCTAAATTTCATCATTTATCTGTCTTAAAAATGACGGTTCTAAAGTTCAACACAAAAATTTCAATGTGATGAATCTCGAAAAAGAAGCTCAACATTTAAGTTGTACTTCTGGTTTGAAAGATTTTTATTGATTGATTGTTAATGTGTTAGCAAATCATATTTAGTAATAAAAATTAAACTCTTTCTTTTCTTTTTTCTTTAAATGGTAAAATTTTATATTATGCATTTTAAATTATATAAGATAATATATATTTTAAGTAAAGATATTCACATTATATTAACAGTGTAAAATACATAGTATACGGTCTAGAAATTAGGGGGTTTGTGTCTTTCACTTGTTGAAAATTTCTGCTAAGAAGTGTGGAAATAAGAGATTGAAACGCAAAAAATTCTTTGCTCCATGAGAGGGGAAACTAAAGACAATAATTGGAAGCACTAGATTTAAACAAGTCATAAAAGAGACAAAAAAATATCTTATTGTGGATTGAGTAGTGTTTGGCCACCAATTGACCAACCTTGACACAGGATTCGAAATGCCAAAATGCACCAACCTAGTGAGAAAAGTGCAAGACCTCAACAATTAGTGAGAAATTATTGAAGAGAAGACTTTTTGGAGATGTTCTTTAACCGCATTGGAGGACCTAGTCGCGTTGCTCACTTCGTCTAGATTCTCCTCAATTATGTAGCATGTGAAGGGACTGTGGTGAGGAGGAGATGCAGTGAGGACAAGAGCATGTGTAATGGCCAGTGGCGGAACTGGAACTGGCTCTCTACGGTCCGAAGAGTGACAACGAGCAGGGACCAAGAAAATGAGGGGAGAAGCTGAGCGCAAGGGTGGGGAACTGGAAGGCAAAGGAACTCGAGAGGAGGGGGATGAAAAATTGGGAGGGAAATCGATTTCAAGGTCACGGGAGAGTCGCCTTAGAGAGGTGGAGGCATGGTTATTGTAGTTCGAGAGCTCAGCGATCCAGCAAGTGACCCGAGACTTTTCCTTCTCGCACTCCTTGCGCTAGCAAGTTGCAGAGAGCCCATAATGTGTGTCTGGCATGTCTAGTTTCTTCCTCCTCGAGCTCGAGCACTTGACAACGGATATGAGGAGGAATGTCATTATCAAATACAGCTAATTCCACATTGTCATTGCAGGTGATCAAGAGGCGACCTCTTCCCCTTCCATGGCTAGGTCGATGCCCTTTACCTCTCTCACGGCTCATGGCGGAGTTGCAGGATGCAAGGGACGGTGAGTGTGGCTCGACGGAGATAGGGCATGTTGAACCAAGGTTGGCGAGTCGGATGGACCAAGCTCTGAGCAGAACTACAAGAGGGTTATGGTGTGTAGTTTCCATGGAGCAGAGAAATAAACACCCAGAGAAGGTAGGTGAGGCGTTAATCTGGGCGTGCAAGAACAAGTCTCAAGGAGCTAAGCTTATGAATTTATGATACATGGAGGCCAATTGTGGTATGGGGAGAGTGATAAACACCAAGTGGAGGGTGTCGTCGTTCCTCAATGGTGTGTGTAGCATGAGACGATCAAGCACCCAGATATGGGGGAAGATATATTTTGTATATATTATAACATATACAAAATATTATTTATATTTAATTTATTTATAACTAACCTATATCTATCTTAACTATGGATCTACCAAGCCGAGAGGGATCAAATCTCTTTTCAATCTAAAAGAAGTTTGTATCTCAAGAGATTTGATTTTGCCAAACTCTTGGTAAATCTAGAATTAAAATAGATCTAAATTAATATAATTATAATTATTAACTTTATTTTTTATTTTATTTGTAATTTTAATTTGAATCAAAATAATTTTATTAGTAATTATAATTATACATTTAATTTAATTATTTTATAATAAAATTTTATAATCTTATAATCTAACATATTCGTTTTACATTTCTTAAAGAAGAGATCTAAATCACCTTTTTCTCACAAGAATCTTGCGAAAAGAAAGTTCATGTCGAAAGGATAAGATTTCCGAATCCCCTTATCTTATAATATTAATAAATTCTACACGTTGTCCAATTAAAATTTCAATTAATTTTCCTAAACATGTCCCACATAAAAAGCATATGTAGAGAGTATACACCAAGTAAGTTATATGGTTGGCTTGCCTTCAAAGTGAAGGAGCTGACGACAACAAATGGAAATTTTAGAATGTCATATGAAAGGGCATTAGTGATGGTTAGTTGTGATTTCTATATCCACTCACAATGTTGAAGTGGAGTGTGTTAAAAAAAATGATTTAAAAGCAATATGATTATTTTTATGAAAGCTTTTTAAAAATTGAGTGAGTGTAATCGTTATGATATTGTGTATGAGAAGTTCCAAATTAGGTCACCTCCACAAAGTCAATGAAGATGGGTGCACGTTACGTAAATATTTTACGATAATTAATTTTAAAAGGATCCTCTTAAGAATTCGCAATTCATTTCTCTAATGGGGTTAGATGAACTTTAAATATATAGACTTTCACACTAATATGATAGTTTCAACCACTCTCTAGATATTAGGATATAAGGTCTAAGATTAGAGTCTTAAACCTATCATCATCATAATAACAATCTAAGTCTGGCTTTCTCCATTACTTCTAACACTCCTCTTTAATGGAGAAAGGGTACTCAACAATAACATATGCCTTTTGAGGTCTAGTTTCAGCGAGGCTAACAATAGTACATAAAAAATTTGGTAACAAAGATTTCATTTTAGCCTTCTTGCTTGAGAGTCCATGCTTGTTCATTCCTAGGCGAGGCTTCATCTTTACTTTCCTTGCCAAGACGTAGTGATAAATTTTCACCTCCTTTTTGAGTTTTCTTCCCGAAGTCGAAATGCTTGAACTCTTATCCTCCTCGATCTTGATTGTAGGTTGCTAATTGATAGTACTTTAGAATGTATAAGCTTGGTAGGAGAATTTTTCCTCTCACTACTTCCAATGTCAAATAACTGAATGTCAATCATGAGATCATGATAATTTGAATTCTTTCCAGCTTCGTCTTCTTCTGCCAAGTCTTTGCAATCAACTTCATGTGGCTAGTCCAATTGATCTTCAACAATATGTTCCTCTTTACTTCCTTCCTCAAGAACGACTAATGGGTCTTCTTGATCTTCAACCATATGTTCCTATTTACATCCTTCCTGAAAAACAACTCGTGAATCTTCAATCTCATGATCTTGCATAACAAGCTGTGCCTCTTGATTCTCGTGGTTATCAACAGAACCACATTGTTTTTCTGAAATTTCTTATGACTCAAACATACTACTCATGTTAATGCCTCCAAATGCCCACATGAGAAAATCATCATCATCAAAATCAAAAATATCTAAAAATATAGACATGTTGTTAAAGTCCAACTTATCTCGCTTTATCTTGCTTCGAGATTTCTTTTCGACTCCACACGGTCCTCTAACGAGCTCCAAAAACCTCATTACCACGCACGCATGAAACTTCTGCCTTTGGCAGCTCTTCAACTATAGAACCTTGTAGACTGTGGCTTTTGTGCCACGCAGGTCTCAGTGCCGTCGGCTCTGGCGACGAGCAACAAAACGACCTCTCACAAACTGGAAACGCTATCAATATCTAATTCTGATGTATGTAATTAGCAATTTCTGATAACACATATTTCTCAAGATGGGTTCAAATCAGCAAGAACTTTCACATTTTCACTGTGGCATATAATAACTTAGAAGAAAATTTACCTAGTTGGTTTTGGGACCTCCACAACCTGCAACTTGAGTTTCTCAAACAATTAAATTTCCAGGACAAACCTGCTAGATCACGCTGACAGCAATACCGGATCGTTGCTATCCAAATTCTCCCTTTACGGCCTAAGAAAAAGGGTTGAACGCAGCTACTGTTGGTCAGTCACACACCATCTGTGGATTGTTACACGTAGGGGTCCACCAACACGGCCTCTGAGCACAGATCCTCAACAGTAGATCCTCTAGTCGGCCCACAACAACGAGTCCACTCTGGCTCGATCCCGCAGCAGCGCAGTTGTGAGCAGACAACGACAACAACATACCACACAACGGCGTCTTCTTCAGCAGTTTTCGCCTCCTGTGGCCTCTCAACAACCCCGGCCTCTTTTACAGTGCCCTCCGGCCTTCTTGACAGTCCCGCCCTGCGATCTGGCAATGAATCCGACCAACAGATCGAATCGATCATACATCTTCCCAGTAGTCGTCTTTCTACATGAGGTAGATATCACCTCACCTACAACACCAGTGCTTAGCTACGGACGATCTTCCTACCACAGGCCTCTATCTGCAGCACGCCTTCATGGTAGTCTCGGCCTAATCGTAAGTCACGAGATCAGCCTCCTGCGACCTCCTCCTCAACAGCAAAATCTAAAATCGCAGCGGCTTATGAGTCGCAGATCTGACAACTCAACGAATTTAGTTCCGCAGCGATGAAGGAAGATGGTGCAAACTCCTTTCAAGATTGGTCTCCCTTCAACAGCTCAATTGCTCGATGCAGTGGCTTCCTTCTAGCACCAGGTCGACTCACCTTAGCTCTGATACCATGTTAAAAAATCAAATATATGAACTATAAACTAAATGGCTCTCTAGGTGACATACCTGGAGAGTGTACAAACACTCATACAAGCCCCTTATTCCATTGGATCATATGAGCCTCAAATATATAGGCTTTCACACTAATGAGATCATTTCAACCACTCCCTAGATATTAGGATATGAGGTCTAAGATTAGAGTCTCAAACCTATCATCATCACAACAACAATCTAAGTCTGGCTTTCTCCATTACTTCCAATATTAGAGGGTTTCATTTTCGGATGCGTATTGTTAAAAAAGTCAATGAAGATGGGTGCACGTAATGTAAATATTTTTAACTAATCTTTTATGTTAATATTTTAAGATAATTATCTATCTATATATATATATATAATATTATATATATATATATATATATATATATAATATATATATATAATATATATATATAATATATATATATATTAATAATATATATATATAATAGGTGTAGAATTGTGAAGAAAAATATTGTTTAATTTGTATAATTAAATTTAATAAAATGGTTAATGTAATTTTTAATCATGATGATGATGATTAACATTTATTAAGACTAATGTGGTTTATCGGACCTCAAGAAAAGAGAGTCTAATTGGCATTCTTAAAAATCTTGTTTCTGTGATCAAGGAGTAGGGAAAGAAGCATTCCAAGATCGCTATAGTTGGGCTAGATTAATAAGTCAAGAAGATTGGAGGTGTGGCTAATGGTAGGGAATTGAGAGTTGATGTGGGTAAGAGTCGAGCAGTCGAAGAGGAAGTGTTTTTCATCTTCCACCTTCTTAGTATCACAAATATGAAAAATTATATCGTCCCAGGGATTCTTGGGAGTAGACCACTGCCCGGTCTCAATCCAAAGCTCATGAGAGTTAGTTATAACCCTAGCAATGTTCATTTTCTTCTTAGTGATAGTCAACATAGAGAAATAATTCTGGTTATCAAGGGTGGGGTTGATCACTTCCTTATAGTACCTTAACTTCCTTTTACCCTCCAACTCCTTAACATCCCACATCTTGTCCTTAAAACTAGAGGTAATAGTATCTTTGATATTTTCCTTGCTTCCCATGATGATCTCCTCCTTAATTCCACAAAGGTTGAGCCAAGACTGAGCGTCCTGATGACACCCGCGCTTGAGGCACAAATGGGGCTTTTGACTAAAGGGAGAAGAAAATTTTAGGAGCCTCTTGGATTTCATATTGTGAAGCTTCTTCTTATACATCAGATATCTAAACATAGTCGCACTTTCAATGGGGGACATACCAGCTTCGGTCAAGAGCATAGGATAGGGAGTATTTCCCTTGATGTTGAGCTTATAGGTTATGAATTGATTTTGGATCATCTCAATCTTTCTCCACGACTCCCTAGATATACTGCACCCCAAAACTTCACATCCGTATAAGATAATAGGGGTGGCGAGAGTCTCAAAGAGGAACCTTTTTTTACTCCAAAAGTAAAGATCAATTGACTTACAATTGTTTTCCATCTCATAATAAGCTTTCCAACCTCCAATAATTCTTTTCTTAATGTTATAATTCCAGTTGAATTGATGAGGAAAGTCAATACCCAAATATTTATAAGAAGAAACATGCTCAAGACACTGGTTATCATAGACGAAACTACCATGGGTGATCTTCTTGTATTTAATGATCATGACTTTAGTCTTGTCGGTATTAACTGTCATACCCATCTTTGAGCAGTAGACATGAAGAGTCCTAAGCTACTTGTCTAGGTCATCATGGCTCCTTGCAAGAAGAACGATATCATCAACATAAAGGAGAAGAGTAATGATAATACTAACGAGCTCAGTACCTTTGCAGCCCGTAGTTTCTAGACACTCCTCTAGTTTATTGATGTAAATACCAAAAAGGGTAGGGGAAAGGGGACAACCTTGCTTAACCCCAATATTACATTTAATATCTTTAGACCACCCTTCATTAGTCTTAAGCTTGGCAATGGCAGTCTCGTAGAGGTGGATCACAACAATCCTCAGTCCAGGAGGAACCATGATCTCTTCAAACCTCTCCCAGAGCTTATCTCAGGGGACAATGTTGAAAGCTTTTCTAAAGTCCACAAAACAACAAAAGAGATCGATTTTACTATTGTTACATTCCTCTGCGATGATCCTAAGGGTGACAAGGTGGTCGATAGTCGAGTGATGTCTCCTAAAACCAACTTTCCCTTTAGCTCTTTCACACTGGTTCTCAAGCCAAAGGGTAAGATTTTTTTCCAGAATGAGCCCATCAAGCTTGGCTATGATGTGGCTAAAAATAATGGTCATGTAGTTAGAGGGAATGCTTTTCTCCCCATTTTTTGAAGATAGGCACAATAAGGCTTTGCATTCAAAGATTAGGGAAGCCATGCTTTACAGCCAAATTGAGAAGCTTGCGGACATGAGGAATGAGGATGGATTTTCCCATTTTAAAGATCTCGGCATGGTAACCTTCAATATCTTTGGCTTTCCCATTAGCAAGCTTATTAATCCTAGACTCAATGTCTTCCAGAGAAAAAATATCATCCTTAATAGGAGTGTTTAAGATGGTGCCCATGGTGTCCAGAGATTCATACAACTTCTTAAGATAATTATCCCAAATTTCAAGGGGGATAGAATGATTATCTTTAGTTTTACGAACAACCACATTTCGCCAAACTTTCAGGGCACAACTTTAGAAAGGTTGAGAAGATGCTCTTGTCTCTTATTAATATATGACTTCTTCTTCCTCTTAATGAGAGCTTTGTAGATACTTCTATTTTGGAGCTTAATGCTTTCATTAGGGGCGTCTCAGATTGATTTCCTAGCAATTTTACAGTCTTTGTCATATCAAGGGTTGGAAGTTCTATTATTTTTCTTATACAAAATCTTAGTAGAGAATTTACTAATGGTGGTGGAAAGGGTAGTAGTAAAATTATAATATATTTGATCAATATTTTTATTATAAGTTAGGGAGCCTAAATCCCTTAAGAAAAGGTCGACATTACTTCTATCTAAGTGAGTGTGACTTTTTCTTTCATTGTTCTCCTGCATGCGGGTGCTATGCGTAGCAAGATTAAGGGATAAGGACAAAGGTCTGTGGTCAAATTCTGTAATATGGTTGAGGACATGGATTTCAGAAATCGTATAATCCATGACACTGCTACCCAACCCATGGAAATAGGTCATTTAACTAGAGAGAGGTCATTTATTAATACCATTACAGATGATTAGGTCCTAGGAACTACAAAGTTTGAGGAGCTCGATGCCAAATAAGTTCGCAATTATGTCTTCAAATTTTCTCTTGAACCTATTAGCTAAGTTACTGCCCTTATCAAGCCACAAGGGGTCGGGGTTAGAGTTGTTACTTAACATAATAGCTTGGTTAGTAGTAGTTCGAGCATTAAAGTCCCCAAGCAAATGGATATTGCCTTCATTCCTTAGGTTGTAGATGTATTTTTCTAAGGTATTGAAAGGACAATTATTATCCAGGTCGTTTTTCTTATAGGATGTAGAGTTAATAGGGGCAAAATAGCAGATTGGAAGAAAGATATTATTGGTTGCAGAATCAAAGATATTGATCCAAATGTAATGATTGAAGGGGTCGGTTTTATGAAGTCGGATGTGAGAGGAAACAATGTTCCTAATATAACATGTTATACCACCAAAACATTTCCTGGAGGATTTCTTATTCCAGGCAGACCAAAGAGTGAACTCATCATGGTTAGGGACCCTAGATTTGTCATGCTCCCAAGTTTCAACTAAAAGAATAAGATCAATATCGCTCGAGATCCAGCTTAATATAGGACCTTTACACCATTGAAAACCACGACAATTCCAGAAGAGGATCCGAAGTGATGTTATTCCCTATTTATCACTTGTGTTTGGGACTATGTCTCTAATAACAGCTTTTATATTCCTAATGATTTCCCATTTCCCTTCTTTTCTTGCCTCCCTGACCTTTGTACTTCTTTCCTAAGTTCAGCTTGGTCTTCGGGAATGATATCTTCATTTATAAAGATTCTTGTTCCTTTTAGGCTTAGGGATTTCCTAAGTGTATCTAATTTATTGTCATTACAATTGACCTTGACACGGATTAGTCTATGTTTATGCTCAAGTATTTTTCCTACCCTTATTTCTTCAATGAGATAAGTTGTTTGAATTTGTGATTTTGTCTTTAATTGTTCTTTAACTAGTTCTAATGTTTCTTCATTGTTTTGTTCTTCTATACCAACAATTTTGTAGTTGGAGATGTTTTGCATTTTCTCCTTAACCTCTTCTTCTAGCTTTTGTAGACAACAAATCATTGCATTTGTGTGTCTCTCCTTAAAAACCCATGCAATCCTTTATGCCTTTGTTAATATTTCCCTCTTCTCTGACTAACCTTTGCAATGTTGTTTCTTTGTTTCATGAGATGGTAGCTTGCCCTCTGCACTAGCAACTTAGAGGGATTCTTTGCAGCCTTCATACAACCTTCCTTCTCTCGGCATAAGATTGTCTAATTCTCTAATTTAGGCACTTAGATGTCCATCTTGCTCAAGTGGTATGTACTTTTCTCTATTTATCCTTCGCTTTATCTATTGTGTATCCCGAAAACCACTATAGAGATCATTCTAAACCAAAAACAAGTTATCAAGTAGAATTGTGGAGAATTGTGGCTCACCAAGTATCCCTCCACTCATATGAACATGATGTGGGTTTTATTGCACCCATGTCCTCACCTATTCATTTATGATTGTTAGTAATTTCAAGTAGCCCTTATTTTCCATCTGCCTCTTATCAAGTTTGTGTGTGTAAACATTGACGAAAGAGCAGGTTGTATGGCCATTTTTATTTACTTGTAGGATCCTCCTCATGTCATCATCCATTGCCAAGTGTTGATCATTATGAGTAGTGGGTGCTAAAACTAGTGGTTATGGCACATCCATGTTAGCGCACCTTAGGGGATACAACAAAACACTTGGGTTTTTCATCCCAATGGAATTTTAAAAAATCAATTTATAAATAATAGAGTAAATTTTGATTATAAAGAAAATGAAGGTTTCTTGTTATTAATTTATTGATGAAAAAATGGAGTTTCAATGGAACGTTATGGTTTAGTTCTCCTCAATTTTCTTATATGGTGCCACCACAATCTAGGATACTGTGATACATAGAGGAGACTGGTTTTGCAGTGCAGGAATTAATCCCATCTCTCTCCTCGGTGTTGGGTGATGGTGGTTCTCCGATCTATTTTTCGAGGAACACGTGAATGCCTGCAACGTATTGCTAAAAGCCTCCATGGATGAGCAATGGTTGGGTCCATCCATTTGTTTTTTCTATTGGGATCAAGATGTATATGGAGCCAAGGCACAAAGTTTTCCCGAGTGTCCAAAGGAACGTTGCTTTGGTAGGGACTTTGTTTTCGCGAGATGTTAGAAAAAGGAAAGCATAGTTGGGTCGATGCACGAATTTTTTGTTACAAGCTTCCATGATCTTTTCCCCTCATATCTAGATTTGTATGCAGACATAAATGAGTTTTCGGTTCATAGAGGGATAGATATTTACACTGAAGGGTGCCCTGTTTGATTAGGATTTGGAGGAGGTTTTTTGGATTTTCATTAGGACCTTAAGCAGAAACTCGGTCCTTTTTATGGGTGCCAGAATCCAACCTTGTGGTGGATTTAAAATAGAATATAGAGTAGAGGAGTAACATATTTGTGATTTTGCAGAGCCTATTATAGGTAGAGAAAATTTTAAAGATGAAAATTTATCTTAAGGTTTAGAAGCTTTGGTGAATCTTACTGGATCTTAATATGAAAGTTGTAAAAAAATTGGCTGTAATTTTATAAAAATATTTAAATTTCTAATGATTTTATATAGCCTCTATAAAATTATGGTGATTTTTAAGATAAAATAATTTTAGGCTATAAAATATAGCCGAACAAATTTAAGAAAAAATGGAAATTGGTGAATAATTTTTTTGGAAAATTAGCCCACATGTGAATATTAACCCCTAAATTTTTCCATGATTACACAAAGGGGAGTAATTAATGGATCTCACCTTGTTCCACCATTGTCATGATTGTGAGGTCGTGTGGTGGAGCATTGGGTACCAATAAACTAGACATTTATGTATCTTACAAGGAATTTTGTTGCGTTTAATTATTCAAGGAGCTATTGCTCCATGATCTCATGCCCGATTGAGATCACCAGACAGTAAAAGAGAATCACTAATAAAATCTAATATCAATCCCCAATCCATATGGCCATGCATGAAGCTTCAATGCAATTTCTAATGCTACAAAGTATGAGCAAGTACCTTGCCTCCTCGCAGGTTGGTGAAGGTTTTTGGGTCTGATGCGGAATCCTTGCACTTCAATCAAGTGATCTCTTTCATCCACTTCAAATCCAAAGCCTATACACAAACACAACCAAACAAATACGACAAGTGATCTTCCACAAAAGACTGTTAGCTCAAAACATCTAGAAATCACACATATAGATTACTACAAAATTGACATAAGGGGAAGGAACATAGATTTTTATTAACCATATATATGAAAATACATCAATATACCTTCAAAAAATAAGATCCTCTCCTACAATTTCTAGTATGGTCTCCTCTCCCGCAGAGCTCTCACGCTATAGTTTGGATACTCTTTCCTTGCCCCTTTTCCTCTTGGTGAGATTATATAGGTTCATTCTATCCTCCTAGAGAATGTATCTAGACACCTAGGGGCTTGAGAAGTTAGGAAACCTCTACAATAATGGACCCCTAGCCAACTCATACACAAGTGGGTCAAGTTGATCTCCTTGAGAATGACAAACTATAGAAACCTTTTTCACAACTATGAGTTTTTTCTCAATTATCTCAATTATGAAATAAATATTATCTCATAATTATAATATTTTGGAAAAATAATTATGAGAAATTCCTCAATTATGTAATTTCACCCATTTATCATGGGATAAATCTCACATAAGTAAAAGAAAAGGTGAAAAAGGATGCATTTAAACCAAACAACTGAGGTAAGTTGATATTGGGTTTCTCTCACTATAATGGAGTGACAAATAGGGTTATAACAAAGTTTCTTGTTCCAAAACCCCTAGTGGATTTGTCTCCTTCAAGGATGCAATGCAAGGGCAAGCTCATATCCCAATAGATGAAATCCAAAACAACCCAGGACCCTACATCGTAGAACAAATGGAACAAGCACCAACCATGGAAGCTAATCATTCAAAGGTCGACTCCCTTTTTTCCAATGTCCAATCCAAGGTTGTTATATGTAGTTTTAGTGGTTTTTGGCCCAAATCTAATGCATTACATCAGTGGGTTTTCTCTACTTTGACCCCCAACTATAACCATTATATTTATATTCCAAAGGTTTATTTATTGTTCAATTCAATACATAGAAAGATTTGGAGTATGTCCTAAATGAAGGGTCATGGTTTTGGGGCGGAATTGGGCTATTCATTACTCCATGGTTCCTAGATTTCAATGCTACAAATATGGTGGTTTCAACAATGTCGATATGGGTGAGACTACCCAATCTCCCTCTTATTTTTTGGCACCATTAGGTCCTAGAAGATATTGGAAATACTCTTGGAAAATTAAAAAGGATGGACCTTGACAGAACAAAAAAAATTATCTTCACTTTTGCCATAATTTGGGTAAAGATAGAACTCAACAAAGGTATACCTGATCGCATTCAAATGAAACATAAAATAGTGGACCCAAGTATTAGATTGTGAGAACACAACATTCAAATGTCAAATTTGCTTTCAAAGAGGACATCTACATAACACATGCCCACAGGCAAAATTGTTCCCAAAAAAGAAAAAAAGGCAAGCACACAAGCCAAAGGGATTACAAGTATCCGACCCTCACTTTTATAAAGAGGAGGAAGAAGAAACCATGGATAACCATCCAATTATGGATGAATAGGCCAAACAACGTAACCAAGTAGACGTAGGTGTTGTGGATTTGTTTGGAACCGCAACCCACATACAGAAGGGTATTGAACTAGTAGATATACGAGCATCATAGTAGAAGAAAGAGGAAAAACTCAATGAAAAGGGTATGGGGGGTATAAAGATAACTCATGTCTCTGAGAGCTCTTCATCTGAAACCTGGGGTTTGACAAAATGTTCAAAAAATGAAAGGTGAAAAGGAGAAGTTAAGTGATTTTATTTTTTAATGAATGATTATATATTGCATTAAGGCATCTTGTTTTGAAGGCTAGAACCTTGTACATCATATGCCAAAATTTCTTCATATAAAATTGGCATAATTAACTCCTTAGCTACTATTATCTATTCTAAACTGATGTTCTCCATACATTCGCCAAAAGACTCCTATAAACATGACATATTTACATAATGTAGCCAAAAATATTAACCATGGGGAAAAGCACTACATATCCTCCATGTTTGGGCAACCTGGATACCTTAATCTTCAACCTTGAGCTGTAGAGAAATTGTGTCATATTCGTCCACAAAACCAAAATTATCACTCGATTCCATATTCTCCCCAACATCTTCAGGGCAAACCTCCTCTTCATCAAATCCCTCCATTGGCGCTAGGTTTCCAGCTCGAAAACTTAAAAATTCATTACTGAGGTGCAAGCGATCCATTTTAACCTCCAAGATGTCCTTTCTTTGTGTCAGAAGCTCACATTGGGCTTGAGCTTCTAACATAATCATCTTTGCATTTCAAGAGATTGATTCACTAAAAAATTCTAGGTCTCCCACTAACTGAACAAGAAAATTACCAAGCTCTTCTACTACATTTCTAATATCACACTCCATATTCTCAAATCTATGCCAAATCTGATGCCAAAATTGACAGAGGATGGCACTTATCTTAGTTTCTAGTTTCTCACATATAAGTTGGTGCTTTATATATACCAACGAGTGAAACTTATGTGACGAGAAGACTTTGCAATCATCTTTATTGCCACCTCGATTCATAGGTACCCATCTACCAAGAAATTCGGGAGCCATTATAGCAAGATTTCCCTCAAAAACTAATTCCAAAAAAACTAGCGAATTCACACATGCAGACTGCATCGTAGTTGTAGGATCGAATGTTTCCCACATTCGGAAATATTTATTACCCTCATTAATTCTAATCTATTTGTCTTGTGCTTGACACCTTGTGACGATCACTACACATGCGTCCATTAATGCACACTCCTCAATCACATATTGTAGTTGCCACCATGTGAGAGAAGTTAATATTTTCTCGCTATAATGCATGTTGGTATCATATGAAGAGATATGACTCCTTATGCCCAATTTGATATTTATAATTTCCATAAACACAAATTTAAATGTAAGTTTCATGGCATTGCTTTGAAATGTGACCTTTCATCAATCTTTATAACTCCTTGCTTTAGTTGTACTCCTTGATTAACCAATAAATCGATCCCCATATTGAAATGTCTTTGAATATGGTAAAGCTCAATCAAATCAAACTTGTTCATTAATAATTTGATTCTTTGCAAAATAGAAGTGGAAGACTGCTCTTCTAAATCTTTAACCTTGTTCACTTGCTGAATTACTATCATCGAATCATTGAACACTACTAGAGGACGAAGTCCTCTAGAGAAGGCTAACTCCAATCCTTGACACAGGGGCTAAATATTCTACCTAATTGTTTGTTGTGATCCTAAGGCCCCAGACAAATTGAGTCTCCCTTTCTTCATCAAAACAAAAGATAACCCAAAAAAACTTAAATAATAAATTTGTAAAATCTCTTATAATGGTCAATCTTTCTATTAATTTTAGATTATAAATCCAATAAAATTAACTATTATAAATCCAATAAAATTAACTATTATATTTTGACTTAGTATAAATAAGTTATTTTAATTAAAAATATATAATTAAAAAAAAAAACACATATATCATATCACCGCCTTTCCAAAAAGAATTATGGGATATATATATATAAAAAACACACACAACATTTGCTAATGATAACGTTAATAACTAAAAAAATATTATTTTGTTTTAATTCGAGCTGTATTATGTAGAAAGTCGTAGTTTAATTATTGTTCTACCCAACGTGGGATCTTTCCATATGAATATCTACTGAAATGGTGTACTTCACTTTCATAATTTTGATGAAGATTTTTTAGGTTGATTTTCCCTACAATCTTCTTCTTTTAGAGGCATTCAAACGACGCAATGAAAGCATTTTGTTAAAAAAATATCCTCACATTTACAAGTTCATTTAACATATATTATTGATTTATTTAAATTTTTATTAATAATGATGAAGGGGTATTACAAGTAATAATTCACTAATTTACTATGAATCAACTAATGACATGTAGGCTAGTTTGTAGTAAATCACTAACCATGGAAAGTAATGTGTTCAAATTTTATAATTTAATTTTTAAATAATTAAATTTAATGTAATTTATTATATAAAGATGTTTTATGGTATTGAAGATTTTATATTTTTTTAATATTATAGCGAATCGGTAATTTGTTGGAGTAATTTAGGTGAGGCCCAAGATCAAATCTATCGATTGTTACTATAACAGCAAGATTATATTTAACAACATGTAAGTTAGATATAGTAGGAATTTATAACTTAGCAAGAACCGAGACTCGACAAGGGTGTGGGAGCCTACTCCTTGACCCTTATTCCAACAGGGCAAAGATGCTCCCCTACGGGGTTTGAAACTAGGTGGAGGAGATAAAATCTCATTGTGCCAACTTCTCGGTCATCCCATGAGGAGACATGGTATTGAAGATTTGTTTTTAACCATGGCCAATCGGTAATTCGTTGGAGTAAACTGGGTAAGGCCCAAGATCAAACTTAGTAGTTGCCACTATAACATCAAGAGTATATGCAACAACTGGTAAGTCATATATACCAAGAATAAAAGGGAAGATCATCATTGGACAAGGTTCAATTTTTGTGAGAGTTTATCCTTAAAACCATAGAGGCACCTTAAGGTAGTGGTTGAATGTGTGGTTGCCTGGACAAATGGAAAATAAAGGAAATAGGTGGTGCATGCAACACATTTGTCGTTAATGGTAATTTTTGCCTCACTTCACTTAATCATGCATAGAGTGTCATTCATATATGCTAGATGATCTAATGAATACTCTACCTCCATGCTTGATCATTATGAAGTACGATCAGGGAAATTCTACAGCTAATATAAAAGTGTGCATTCCATTGGAATTGGGTTCATTAATCACTCAAAGTATGGTAAGATACCCTTTACGATTCATTTGGTTTTGAGTCGTTATTATTGTCACTAACTTGGCTTTTCTCTTAATGAGAAGTCTTACTCAATCCCTAGTACCTCGAACTACCTTCTTTCATTTTCCTTGCCTACTTGGATTTTACTTCAAGTGTTTCTTTGTCCCTCTCCTTTGGTTTGTCATATCCTTTGCACAAAGCTTCTGCCTTGGTTGTATCATCTACATAGTTTCAAATTCTGGCCGGATAGATCCACCCTCCCATCACTCACTTCTCCTTCTCCACTACCAAGAAATCCTTATGGGTCGACCTATTTTCATCCCCAACATCACTCTGACACCCATCTAGCCTTTTTGTTACTAGACAACTCTGTCACTTCTTTCCTACCTTTACTCCTTACTTCTTATTTCACTCTTAACAACCCCCCACTCTCAATAACTCAACCACCTCACTATAGTGTTTTAGTTGTTAGTGCTTTTGCAAGAATGCTTTAATGTGATTCAGGTCAGTATAACCAATATAGGGCTAGCCACATAAGCCTTATCCACATTGAAGGTCTGATTAATGCAAAGAATTATGTTTCCATATATTGGGAGCAGATAACCCAGTTCACTAGAAACAAAAAATTAATCTTGTAGATGAAGAGGAAAAAGTTGAAAGATGATTTTTACAAGATGAAGAAACAGAAGAAAATGTGTAACACTTGATCCTGCATACAAGTACAAGCGGAGGAATATAAAATGCATATCTTTAAGCAATGGGCATTTGTTGGCAACTGAAAATCATAATGGGTAAAGTGTCAGTGAAGAGAAGTAGGGTTGAGCAAGAAATCATATTGTGCATTGATCCCCTTTAACTTCAAGTACAAAATTTGGACCATAAGTGTCCCAAACGGCCAAGAAGATAACAAATATGGAGTTTCTCGACTCTAATGAAGAAGCAGACTAGCTAGGGTTAGATAAATTGGACACATCCTTTGGATAATTATGTTAAGAATCTATTTTTTTGTTCTGCTATTTTGTAAGTCTTAACCTTGTACAATTAATTGTTGTAAACAATTTCTTAATAAACTAGAAAAAATGCAATGGTAACACAAACATTAACATAGAGATTTTGTCTTAGAAACCCAAACTAGGAAAACCAACAATATTTTTCAGTATATTCTTCTATACATTATTACAATACAATATATATCCCCTGCGACACCCATGAATTGTCAATCCATTTACCCGAGAAAAGAATACAACTATACTTACTCATATGAAACTACCAAACAATGGGAAAAAACTTGGGGTCTTTCTTTAAGTTCGCTACTTTCAAAGGCAAGGGGTCTTCCTTCTTGCATCAAAACTATACCAATGCCATAGCCTAAGGAATCACACTCCATAATGAAGGTTTTATGAAGTTAGATGTCACCAAGGCTAGAGTTGTACACACAACCTCTTTAATTTCTTCAAAATCTTTGGTTGCTTCTTTAATATAAGAAAATTCTTCCTTGTTTAATAATTTTGTTAGAGCTACTACTATTTGACCATAATCATTGACACACTTTCAATAATATCTTGTTAATGCTAAGAATCCTCTAAGTATCTTCAAGGTATTGGGGATTGGCCATTCCCTCATAGCTTTGATTTTGTTAGGATCCATCTTGACACCCTCAGGTGATACAATATGACCCAAATATTCCGATTCTTGAACCCAAATGGCACACTTCGAAGGCTTTTCATATAGTTGCTGCTCTTCCAAAAATGTTAAGACCTTGTCAACATGTTGTGAATGTTAGTCCCAAGATTTGTTGTAGATTAATATGTCATCAAAAATTACTAACGAAAGTTTTCCACGGAAGTGTTTGAAAATATAGTTCATCAAGCTCTGTAATGTTGAATGCGCATTTGTAATTCCAAACGGCATAACCAAAAACTCAAAATGACCTTCATGTGTTCTAAAGGTTGTTTTGGAAATGCCTTCTTAGCACATTCTAATTTGATGATACCAAAAATGGAGATCCAACTTAGGAAAGAAAATTGGTCCATGCACTTCGTCTAATAATTCATCAATGATGAGAATAAGAAACTTATCTTTGATCATCATTTTATTGAGCAATTTATAATTTGGATACATACACCATGAACCATCCTTTTTTATAACCATCACCATTGGTGAAGAGGAAGTGCTTTGTCTAACTTGAATGATGGAAACCTCTAACATTTTTGAACCTTGGAATTGTAGGGATTATCTTAGATCCCGATGGAGATCCAAAAATAAAGTTCAGACGGGGACTAGGTCAAAGAATGAACAATCTTGCTGAAATGTATGGACTCTACCTAGGCCTCCAATAAGCCCAAGATCATAACATCCCTTCCATTATCATCATAGGGGATTCTCTCATCATAACTTAGCACCTTCAATTGGGCTCCCTCCCTAAGAACAATCTTCTCCCCCTTTTGCTTAAAGAATCTATTGTATCCTTGAATCATTTATGCATAAATCCTATTATCATATTCTCCATTACCGGAATGAGGAAGCTGATTCTCAAACCAACATCGCATGTCAATTGGAAGAAGTTCAATGTGAAATCAATGGATCCCTCAGATGGAAGGATATTCCATGAAAATTTTAATAAGATTCAAAGTACACCCCTATCAAAAGAAAATATGATTGGAATATTGCATGGATTAATTCAAATATATTATATAGCAAGGATAGAGAAGAAATATCTCCCTCCATGCCTTCAACACTGACTACTTTGGAATATAGCTTGAGCCTCACTAGGCGGAGACATATGCATGTCCTGTTACATGAGTGGCAGGCTTCATGAATGAAGGAAATGGGCACATTTATTCAAGACATGCGCCACAAGTAATATTCAGTCTTCAATTCTCTATTGTAGCAAGCTTCATACTAGGTTGGATGGACAATATATGTATTATACCACTAAATTTGGTGTTAGTGACATCTCATGAATTACGGGAACCACTTGAATCACAATAAGTATTCATGGAGGTTGATATCAGGCTTAACTTACAAAATTTGGATTGTAAATATTCGTACAGGAACCTCTATGGCTCGCACTCAATTAGGTGGCATTTTCAGTCCTTTAATTCACTCTTTCCGCTCCTCCTTCTAGCCAATTGGAATCCTTCCTAGCCTTGGTCCCTCCTTTAGAGAATGCAAGAAGTTTCCTCACTCTCAGGAAGCTCGAGGCCCTTCTTCATCTGCACCAAATGTAGGTTCAACGCATCTAAATAACTTGTGGAGAAATCAAAATCTTCTAGGTCATCAATTTGGGAAGTTTTGATAGCATTTGTAGAAGTTTCTAATTCTGCTCATCCATGCTCATTACCACCTTGCGTGCTCAGAGGAGAAGCTCCAGTAAATAGGAAAATATTTCGTCAAGGTTTTTTGGTCCTTTTACCAACACTCATAAGTGGGTTCATTTCTCTTAAGTAACTTCATCTACTCCTTTGCTTTCTCGTCGAACATTGTGTTGTTTCGAGTCTTGTTGTTCAAAGAAACCCCACTGGGCACCTCTTATCTCCACATTTAGGCACTATGGGATCTTGTCAAATTCTTGGCTTTAAGATCACAATGGAAAATCAGGCAACCTCATTCACTCAACGCAACCACTTCCCTCACCCCCCACTGGACAAGCATGAGGAAATCAACAAGCTTTGTCAGAATCTTTGACAGAGTAAGTTTAAAGGAAACAAGGAAAAATTAGATAGTTGGAGGATGAGATGGGTTGGATGCATCACCAACTTGTAGAACTATAGGAATAGTGCAACACAGAGGACAATAGAAGAATGATCAATAGTGCCCTTGAAGAGCCCTCATACAATATGTCCATAGATCCTCCACAGTAAGTCACGCTTTCCCCATGCAAATGCATTTTGTTAAGTGGTCAGTGTTATTGAGTCTATAGTAGCAACAAAATTTCTTTTTATTCTTGGAAGGAATGTAACAAAATTTTGGTAGAAAACGTTGAGTTTCCTCTTGCATCCCTTCTTGAAGATTTTTCATCTCAAAAGAAATATAAATCCCCGAGTAACTTGATGCGACCGAGCGCAAAATTAATGGAAAATCCTTCTCATTTGTGTAAAAAAAGGACCAAGATATAAAAAAATCCTTTTTCCTTTCACCAAGCCATTGATACCATACATATTGGTCTTGTTCTTCAAACATGAAAACAATATTTGCCTTTTGTAAGGTTTCCACCTAGTGTAGATCAACGTGTTGCTCCATATGGAATATCCATCTTATAGGATAGATACTATCAAGCCTTCTCATATCAATATTTGAAGGGTAAGAGTTCCTTGGTGTTGAATTGAAGCCCTAATGATGTGGATCTTAGGTTGGAAATTCATGATTATGGTTCTGTGATTCAATATTTGAGCTCTCCAATTGTGAAAAATGCTCCCCATATGTGATTATCTCAACACCATCCTTCTCCTTAAGTTCATGATTTCTTTGAATATCCATATCCTTTTTAGGAAGATCCTTTAATAGAATGGTTTGTAATTTATTTTTATGGATTTTTGTATTTCTTCCTTATTCTCATTCATCCTCTTTTCCATTTCATCCATCATTTCTTCATTATTTTCATCCTTCTTCTTTTCCATTTCATCCATCATTTCTTCCTTATTTTCATCCATCTTCTTTTCAATTTCATCCATCATTTCTCGTTTAAGGTTTTCTTGAGAACTTGATAAATCCGCCTTTTTTCGAAATACAACTATCCATTTTGTTAATTTTCTTCTCTAATTGGGAGAACCTAAATTCTACGCCTTCACTTTCTACAAAAGTCCTGGATGAGCCTTCGAGAGGTTTAATTGGTGTAGTATCTTCAAGATATTTCTTTGCAGACATGTGAGAAAATAGTAATAGTAATCCTCTTTATCACAACTTTCCCTCATGAAAAAAGGGAACTTTTAATCAAAAGTTATGTCAATTGTAAATTTTGTACCTTTAAAACTTTAATTTGGAGAATATCTAAATGGTTGAAATTTTTCTTAATACATCTCTAAGGTTTGAGCCTTTATGAATATGAAACTTTGGTCTGTAATACTATCATATGTCTTCTCTACAATTCCATAGGTTTGACTAACATTTGATGTGCCAAGCAAAAGTTATGGTAACTTTCTCAAAACTTGTTGATTTTTGACCTATTCCCATGTTTAAACTTGTATATCATGTCACGTGTCCAATTGTTCAAATATAATTTTGAAGTTATTATTTTAGGTATTTTTATATGTATCATAATATGAAGATTTCACAAACTCAGAAGTCTCATAAAATAAATTATAGCAAAATAACCAAGCTAACTCTTTTGAAATTAATTTTAGGATCCTTCACAAAGCCTAACTTCCATAGATTATATCTCCAAAATTATAGTGAAACAAACTATGTAATTTCAAAAATATGTTCCTTGAGTTTTCTCCTCCATATGGTCTATGTTTCACCATCTGAAACCTCCCAGAAAAAAAGGTATAGCAAAATTTCCAATTTAACCCATTTGAAATTGATTTGAAGAGCGTGCAAGAACCCTAACTTCCTTAGAGCGTATTTCCAAAAGTATAGAAAAACAAGATCTGAAATGTGAATAAGATGTTTTTAGAGATCTCTCCATAATATTTCCCAAGTTTCACCATCTGAAACCTCCCAAAAGAAAAGTTATAGAAAAAATTCCAAATTGACTTGTTTGAAATTGATTTCAGGAGCGTTCAAGAATCCTAACTTCTTTAGAGCATATCTTTGAAAACATAAAAAGCCATATCTAAAATTTGAATAATATGTTCCCTAAGGTTTACCTCAATATGTTCCAAGTTTCACCATCTAAAACCCCCATAGAAAAAGTATAGCGAAAATGTCAAGATGACTTGTTTGTAGTAAAAAAGCCCTAGGATCATAAGCTCTGATACCGAATGATATACACCTTGTGCCTTAAAAGTGATAAGAAACCAATAATTACAACCCACTTCAAAGGGGAACCTTCTTTTACAATTAATACAATATACAAGACAATATTTCGTGATCTTAAGAATAGGTCTCCTTAGTATATATATATATATATACACACACACACACACACACAAAGGGTAAAATTATAATAAAATGTGACCATGAAAGGTTCTAGCATACATAACAATATAATAATAGAGATATAATCACTCAATATCTATATATTATTATGGGATTTTAGGGTTAGATGGGGCTTATATAGGGATTAACAATTTAGCAACAAAGATCCATCATGCCTGCATACAAAAACTGTTAGACAACCATGAAGAAAATGTGTAGGAGAGATCTACACATTTTAGAGAATATCTTCTTTGTCTTGCATGTCAGAAAAAAGCTTAATAATTTCCATGATTGAATATCAATAGAGGCATCCATAGATTTGATGACATTTTCCCTTTTAAGAGAGGGAGAGTACAAGAAGACATCCCTTTTAAGAGAAGGAGAGTTACAAGAAGACATCCAACATGAGAAGAATCTTACCTTCTTGGTAGAAATATTCCAACAATTCCCTTAAGAAAATATTATGAATATCTTAAAAAACTAGATTCAGGGAGTGATTATGTAAACTAAACTCTTAAATGGTCAAACTTTCAAGCATAAGTCACTAGGACAAACACAAATGACCTTTACAAAGAAGCCCCAAGGCTAGTGGATTCAACTAAAGAGGAGAAAACAAAGATCAAAGAGATATCTAACAATCTTGAGGTAGTGTTCCATGTACTTATAAACATTGCAACATCAAAAGTCATTATCAATAAATAAATGCTAGGCTTGATTCTTTAGATACATTATTTTCTAAGTTCCACAAAATTAAAAAGGTTGTAAAAAAGATTACCAAGAATCTTATGACATTTGAAGTCTTGACTTCAAGTCCTTGCATAAAAAGGGACAAAAATAAGATATAAATAAATATACTTATCAAGAGTCACTTCCCACTTTTATATTTAGCATAAATTACTTTCTTGCCATAATTTAAGCAAGTCCTTGCATAAAAAAATGGATAGAAATAAGATATAAATAAATATACTTATCAAGAATCACTTCCCATTTTTATATTTATGTTTTCTTAACACCCATGTAGGGTTAAAACTATACATGTGTAGACTTATTTATTTATTTATTTTTCAGGAAGAAAAAAGCGAGATTGTATTATGTTGATCCAGGATAATACAGTAACAAAATAGTAACATATCAGTACATGAACCGGGGGAAATGTTTAGTGCCAAAAAAACTATACAATAAACTCAGATAAGAAATGGACATTGGCAGAATATCTTCAGCAACCCGCCAAAATTTATGCAAATCTTGAACCTCAAGAATCAATTAATTTATCCGCTTCATGTCTTAATTTATTAGCTCATTCCAAAATAAAACTATAAAATTGCAACACTTATTTTAATTTATATGGTAAAATAGATCTAAATTTATAGCTACTATTTATATGTTATATATTTTAATATGATGTATATCTTATGAATGTTTATACTTATTTATAGACACTACAATATCATCTCTATACTAAATCGTCATTTCATATATATATTACATCTATCCATCTCTTATGGATGGTAGAATCTCTACTAAAATATTATTTTATCCATTTAAAAAACAATATAATTTACTACACTCCTTTAACTTTGCTAACCATAATAACAATAATATTGATATTTTCATTTTTAACAAATGAACTTCGTAAATATATTTCTATCATTAAATTAAAAATTATATATTTTAATATTGTAATTGGTTTTTCCTTATTTTATAAACTTTGTTGACGTAAGGAAACAGTCTGCAGATTTTGTCTGAACAAAATAGAATAATCTTACGTATAAGAAACCTTTTCTATGCGTAGATTTTGTCGAAATAAAATAGAATTACCTCACGCATAAGAAACTTTCCAAATGAGGTCACCTACCCACCACAATTCATTTTTACCGTAAAAACTTGTCCCTTGAAGTGGCCCATACGTCTATCATTTTTTTCCTAATTATCACTCATTCACTTGACATATAAAAGCCTTTCAAATCCCCTCTTGCTTTCAGCAAAATCTAGAAACGAGGACTTAGTGAATTTGGTAAACAATAAAGGATAGTAACCTTCCTTTCACGCACATGTACGCAATGGGATTTTCATTTTAGTTGCTATTTTTTCATTTAAAAAAATAACATAGCATTTTAGTTGCTATTTTGTCATTTAAAGTAATTATTTTCGTGTTATGTATTACAAGAAATTAGTGTGAATATTTTTCTTTTATGTGTTGTGCCTATGCTTGCATAAGATTTTGATTCAAAAGGAGATTAAAAATTAAAATATTTTATTTTGTAAATTGAAAAAATAAAAGATATGTATCACCTTCAAAACCATTAAGTCCACTTTCAAATAAAGGTTTAAAATTTGTTTTTAGTTTTTTCTTGTTTGCATAAAACCCTTCCTTTGCTCCTCTTAAATAAGCCTTAAAGGTAGAATTATCACATTCTTGCATTTTCATTGGTAGTTTACCCTCTCACTCTTCATGTTAGCAACATCAGTAAATGTTTGAGGACGTCACCAATTGTTAAACCTCTATAATCCCATGCTCACACCTCTCAACACTTATTTGAACCTAAAGAAACTCACACTTAACACACATGTGACCTTAGGATCCATTGTGATTTGGGAAGGAGAATTCCAAGCCTTATATCCTCTAAGGACTAAGAAATCAACTATTATCGAGACCCTGTAACTAGCAACCACCAAAATCAAGAGAGGGTTTCAAGCCAAGTATCCTCCAAAAGCCACACAACCTACTTCCCTCCAATGGTTGAGACAAGTACCCACCAAATTTAGAGAAGAGTGACAAATGCCTAGCACTAGGCCCCCACTCGAGCAATCAAATCTAGGGGTGAAGATGAAAGAAACAATTATAGACCTCGGGAAAATTAACTAAAGTCGTTAAAGCACATGTAAAGCATGGTTGATTGATTAAACTCTCGAATAAGTGGAACATCAATGGTTTAATACATCAGAAAATTGGAGGCATTTAAATGCCTTAAACTCCTATGCTAATAGCGATGAATGATGCAAACCGTAAGTTTAATGTACATTACAAACTGATATGAGTGCATGTCAAGGAAGGGGATTGAGATATGAAGCACCCACCATAATGCCCCTCAAATGTTGAAACTAAATTGCCATAATGCCCCTCAAATGTTGACACTAAATCACTAAATAATATTTCGTTAATCTATCCTTACTTCTTAAGTTATCACATGTATGAAGAAGTTACCATTATCTCTATATCATTTTTTTTAACAATTACTATCCCTAATCAAAATCCACTTCTATTTTTTTCTTTAAAATATGAAATAACTTCTTATAAATCATAAATGATTTCTTATTATTCTTATTATTTAGAAACTTTATTTTTTATTTTAAAAATATCATATTATATATAGATAAAAATAAATATTCATATAAAAAAATAATATTCATATACTGTTTAAATACACTGTGGTTGATCTTACATATTTAGAAAACTACAATTTCATATTGTCTTTTGGTACCAATAAATATTAAATAAAAAAATCCCTTTTAAAAATCTATATTATTATTTTATGACTTTAATATATATATATATATATATATATATATATATATTAATATATATATATATATATATTATTTTATTTTTTTTTTTTTATTATTTATTTATTTATTTATTTATTTTTATTATTATTATTATTTATTTTTTTTATTATTATTTTTTTTTTTACAGTCAAAATGTTTCTATTAATTTATTAAAGGATTCAAACATATTAGTCTATAATTCACTGATCTTCTAACCTCACTCCTATCAGTTTTGTTGGCCGGAAGACAAGCACATAAACTGATTAAAAAGTGCCAAAAACTACTAAGGATCCAAAAACAAAAAGACTAGAATAACAAAAACACCTCTAAGATGAGAATACAACCCATTATCCTTAATGAGCAGGAGGATTTGCTAGAGCTAAAAGATCTAGCTCGATACCTAGTATCTCTGGAGGTCTAGGATCGCCATGGATGTGAAATCCAAGGTGAGCCAATCGCTCCTCCATGCACGCCATACTCTCATACAATCTCCTCTAGCCTCGACAAAGTGAAACTGAGTGATCCAACATGTTCCATTGATTGTGTTGCAGAGCATTCATATAGCTTATAACCTCATTAGATCGTCATGGAGACTTTGGCCCAACTATTCTAGGAGACTGATGACATACTAGAGTTGGGAGTCCAACATATCGAAAGGAGGAGGAAAAACCACATGACTAGGAGAATAGACTGGAACTTCGATCACGTCCTCCTTTAGCTCAATATCCATCCCACCTTATCCCTCCATTTCCACCACACGCCTCCTGTGTTCAATTTACAACCCTCTTGGCCCCAACCCTCTACGTGCTCTGTCGCGTTGCCAAATCATTCTTAATGTGTCATCCACCTTTTGTAGACCACTCCTATCCTCCAATAATATACCTAAGAACAACAAACACTCCAGATCTCTGCGTCTGGAAATAAGGAACATGTAATGCCAAATCAGGACAATTCTAGAAAGAGACAACTCCTAGAAAAAATTGTCTCCCTTCAAATGAAAATTTCCTCCACAGGATGGCATCTGACTCCTCGTCTCATCGCCTTAAACATCAATTAGGTTGTCACTACACTCTCCAGAGCAGGAATGGTGCTTCCAAATCATTGCAAACAACCCATGAAACTCAACTTGACTAGACAAATAGTGTACTTTGTTACCAAACACCATGGGATGGGAAATCCCACTCACATCTATTATTACAAAAGAAAGAAGACTCCTAAGACAAAATTCTAGTCATCCCATATTTGTTACCACATTGACCTCAATATCCTTCATGTGTGCAAGAGTGAAGGTAATCCAGATCAAACTTCCAGGTTACCAAATCAAAACCCTATAACTAAACAAGAGATACCAAGGACATGGTCTAATCACGAGGGTAGTATTCCACCATGGTGTCGGATCCCAAGTGTTTACGGATTCCCCTTTCGTTATCGGGTCCAACCTTGGAGTCATAATGTATCAGAATGAGGCCCGACCAGTTGTTATAGTTGCAGATCTTTATCGAGACGCATAGTCTACATGAGGATGTTGTACTAAACACTCCTACAACACTTCCTCCTCATTCCAGCCATCCTTCATTGTCGATCATAGTCGATACCCTCATAAAGGGTTGAACCGCTGGTGTAAGATGAAAAGTATGCCTCCCACTCTCATGTCATTACGATTGTCTTTGAAAATAACATCAGGGAAACCTAAGGTTTCCTCGACTGAAAATGAGAGCAACAAGAAAGAAACACAACTAAAAGACTCGACACCCAGACAAGTTTGGAGCATTACAATACGAGGGCCAAAGAGAATACCAAAAAGGCTTCCCTGACCATCAACTGCAACCCACCAACTCAAAAGCACACCACCAAATAACAAATTATGAATGTAGCTCTCTCTTACAAAGTCAAAACAACTACAACAAACCAATGTCCTAGACTTAAATAGACTAACCACTCACAAACCCACCCAGTAATTCCCATGACTTTAAAAACTTTATTATTAATTTACAACTTTAAATTTTTTATATTTAAAACAATATCAATTAAAATTTATTTTTTATAAATCCATTTAAAAAGAAATTATAAAAATATAACAATGAAATAGTTTACTTAATTTTCACATTTCAATGAAGATAATTTTTGGTTTATGTTCTTTCTTTGTCGTGAAATGATAAAAATATAACATTGAAATAATTTACTTAATTTTCACATTTTAATGAAGATATTTTTTTGTCGATGTTCTTTCTTTTTCATGAAATTGGTTTACTCACTTTCACGTTATGATGAAGATATTTCTAGATTTATATATATATATTTTATAATTTTAATGTGATAAAATATTTATTATAACATTTTATAAATAATTAATTTTTAAAATTTAATATTATTTGTCTATTTAATAGAACATATTTTGGTTCATAAAAAATGGTATACAAACTTTATATTTGAACATTTTATGTGTTGGACATGATGATAAATATCCGTGAGTCAAAACCTCACTTACATTTGTCACTCAACAATAAAAAAGTATATGAGTTGGATATTTCAACACACATTTTGAAACTGTGAGCATTTATTTTGAAGCTTCATAGAAAAAGGGCCGAATACATAAAGTAGATGAAAAAGCAATCTGTCCCATAAACTATCTTCAATCTTATAGACATTAATATATATATATATATATATATATATATATATATATTTTTTTTTTTTTTTTTTCTTTCTTTCTTTTATGACGTATATGACGTATACTACAAGGTAAAAAATAGTCTTTCATAATAATATAATAATGCCAAATGAAGTCATGAAAATTTATTTCATACTATGTAGCCTTTCAAATAACGTCATTCGACATGGACCATCGCGACACTAAGAATATGTTATAATTGGTAGAAGAATATGTGGTTTGCGACGCAAAGTCACGATATCAAATATGAAATTGTGTCTCTAGGATAGAATATCATCATCAACTTTGTTGTATGAGATGACACCTTCATAACATTAGAGATTGGTCGGATAAAAGTCATGTATCTTGTGACACTCTAGTAATATGACAGGTTGGATTTTGATCAAATGATGATATCGTGAGAGAAATGTCATTTTATCTAGTCTTTTCACTTTCGTTTACGCCATGAAATGTATAGGTCTGGGTTAAGTTAAGCTTGGTTAGAAACTACGTAAAAATATTTATGTTACGAAATAATAATGATAAATTAAAAACAAAATTTAAAAGTGTTTTTTTGGTATTTTAAATATATTTATGTTTATGTTAATAATATTTTGATATAAAATATTTAAAATTATCTCAAGATGGATCAAGAATTGAATAATGAAGGATAGTTGTGGTTAGAAAAATGAAGAAGTTGATAGAGTTTATAGTTAGGGTTTCGTAGTCGTTGTCATTTCATTTTAGATAGTTTACAATGTATTATTGCAAAGTAGTTGTAGATTTGGAGCTTATGTTGTTATTTGGGTTTCAATCTTGCTGCAGAATCCTTGTTGTTGTTTTGTTGCTTGTTCCATTCCCACGAGTGTAATCCATTATGATCCTGGTTTGCAAATCTAAAGTCTTTTATGTGCTTTGGTGTTTTAGATTTGGTGTAGGACCCTTGTTGTTGGTCTATTCATTCATCAAGTCGTGTCCATTGTGTCAGTGTGTTTTCAAGCTACGTCATTCCTAGTTGAAACAAGCCGGTTTTATGTGGTTGAGGATTACAAGTTTGCCCCCAACCAGAGTTGTTGATTTGAAGAAATGGGTGGTCTTTCCAACTTCATCATGGATGGTCAAGGCTCTTTTTCCTGTGGTTTAGTGAGTCTCCCTAGTAGATTTGTAAAAAGCACAAACACAATTCCTTCTCTTGATTTGTGGTTTGCTTCTTCTACAAAGAAGAACGTTAATATCCTTCAGGAAAAAGTGCTGATTAGTAATTTTACCGACCTCTAGCTTAGTTACCTTTGTTCTAGAATGGAATTCTAACAATTGTGTAAATCGTGAACCTGCTAGTACTTTCTATTATGGAAATGATTATTTGCTTTTATTTCTTACAACAAGGAGGATAGGGATATGATCTTAAGATATGAACCTTATTTCATGGACGTTAGGGGAATGTTAATCGTCAGCTGGACTTTGGATTTCAATCCCAACATGGAAATTTCTTTCATGCCTATTTGGATTAGATTATCGTTTCTTCCTCTTCTTTGCTAGGATGACGATATTTTTTAAGCCATAGGAGACAAATTGGGCTACTATATTCCTAGTTCTTAGCCCAAGGAAAATAACTTCTCTTGTGCTAGAACTTTGTGTTGAAATGGATTTTGCAAAGGACTCCCATAAGCAATCCAACTTGACTTAGAGAGCTATTCCCATCCTCAAGTCCCGAATTATGAGCAAGTTCCTTTTAAATTTAATTCTTGCCATGAGTATGGGCACTTTACAAAAAGTTGTCCTAATGCTTTAGCGTCTCATATTGCCATCTTCTCAAAGGAATGATGAGCAAGAAGCATACCAGATTTTTTCAAGGAAACACATGAATTATCTACCTAAGAGGCCTCATTTTAATAGGTCTAAATCTCACCAACAATCTCCTTCAGTAATATATTTGGGGATCCTACTTAATGGGATACCTACCCATTGAGCCTTATCACAAGAGGCCATAGTTCTAAATTGAACATTGTCAATCATAGGAAAACATTGTTAATTGTGATTACTAAGGTTCAACCATAGTCAACCATGGTCAATAATAATCAACCATAGTCAAACATGATTAACCATAATTATTCATGGTTAGCCACAATCAACTGTGGGCCACCAAAGTCAATTGAAGTCAATGTGACATAACCCACACATAAACATTGAGGGACATAGAAATTCAACTAAGTTAGCTAAGATGAATGTTTCAATGTGACCTAATCAGTGAGTAAGCCAACCATGTTTAGCTATAGTCAACATGGTAAATAATAGCTACCATAGTTAATAACATTCAAACTTGATTTACCATTTTCAACCATAGTCAACCATGGTAAATAACAAGGTTAACCATAACAAACATTGTTTAACCATGTTCAACCATAGTTAACCATTGGTAAACATAATCAATTGTACTCAATCGTCGTCAACCATGGTTACACATGGTGAACTATACACAAGCACAATACATTAATGCATTTGTTCAACCTATATTACATTGTTACATTTTTATATTTGCTCAAGTTATTAATATAGATTGTAATTTCATACTGTCACTATTACATTACTTAGATTACTATGCTAGATTAACAATGTAAAAATCTTATTGGAGTTCCCTCTACATCATGCAATCAACTTGTAATCTCTAAAGCATTCTACTGACCATCATCACATTCCATTGAAAACACACCAATAATTTTATCAAAATTGTGGCTTCACATCATTATGCATTTCAATGGATTTATTTTGTAAATGAAATGGTTTCCATTAATTAGCAAAATAACAACAACAATTACATTTGATTAAAAGTTTGTTGGCCTCACTTTTACCAAATTTGTTGGTTATAAGATTTAAACCAAAACATATAACTAGTCGTCTGAACATCCTTAATAACCAGAACTTGACACACCAAATAAACCAGAAAGTGTTTAAAATATAAATGCAACCTACAACTATTAAAATTCAGAAGAACTAACTGGAGTAGGATTACAAGGACTAGACCCTAGAGAATGAGAGGGTTTAAAATCACAGTGGACATGCTTCTCCATGCGTGGAAGACAACCTTCAAGGTGGTCCAGTTTCTCTTGGATTCTTACTTGACCTCTCTAGAGACTAACAATCCAATCTTGCATATGTCATTGATTATGTTGGAGATCACTAATAAAACTGATAATTTCATTTTGGTCTTCATGGAGATCCTCGCCGAGATGTTCAAGAAGATGAGTTGTTTTTCCAAGTTGATTATAAAAGGTTTCCAGTGAGGGGGCTTGAACAATGCTTCCTAGATTTTGTTGAAGGTGAGGGTCGACCACTTCTCCCACATTGTGATCGCCCATCCTGTGGCGGTCAACCTGACTCCCATTCCCCACTTCCCCTCTGTCTCGTTCTAAGTGTGGCATTATGACTGTGTTCATAGTCCAATCGACCTAGGGTCCAAAAGAAACACAATTTTCACGGTAGCAAAGCCTTCGTTCTTCTAGTTTGTAGAATTAGACCACATTGACAAACTATATTTATGGATTGTTGCTTTCCACGGTCTCTGGAGGACTCGAGCAGAGCCACTCCCTTGACCCACTACTCCTCACAACCCAATCTAACACAAAAAATATTCGCCACACCAAATTCAACCTAGTCTGTAGGCATATAATCCCAGGAAATAAACCCAAAGTTCGTGGGCTTCTAGCTGACAAAGGCCAACCCAAAGCAATGTTTGACAAACATAGGAACAAACACCACCCAATTGATATAAAACGAACCGCAAGGTAACCCCACCCAAAGAAGGACAAATGATGGAGCATCAATACGAAACTCACCCCTAACTAATTTCCACCATACATAAGCAAGGGAACTAAACTATACAAATGTAACCTGAAGGTCCAAAAAACAGAGACAACCACTTGAACAACAAGCAATCGAGGGGAAAAATCTAACAAGGTAGAGGGTAAATCTTACCAAAGAAGCCAAACACGAAACAAACTACTCCCAATGCATGCACCAGGTATTATTGTGATGGAACTCTTCTTGAATTTCCCGCGAAGCCAAGCATCTGTTCTGAATGCCTAGATCCTAGTTTCGATGTCGAATTCTAGGCACGGTAGGCAAGCTGAGGGCATGGGGGCCATGGTTCACACCATCTTGGTTTACCTGCAACACCTCATCTAGACTCTCTGCCCCGAACTCAAATTCTCTCACTGAAATTACCGAGAAATCCACCAAATCCTCGCCTCCCATACCACCCAAATAGGTAATAATAAAATTAATGAAGTGCATGAAAACATTAACCATCACCATTATTTTGAACTCAAATATTAATAAATATGTTGTATTTTACATGTAGGTACTTTTAGAGCTTTTATGAATGTGAAGGAAGTTGTTTGACTTCTCAAAATTAACACTATAACAGAGTGATTATATCACAAATGGAAACCAAAGTAATGCAAACCATTAACTAAAATGTAAACCATCTAGTGATGTGGAGAGCATTTTGAGTTCACAATATGAAGAAGTTTAAGCATTATCCAAAGTGAAGATTATTTTGCGATGTGTAAAGCATTATGAGTTCAAAATATGATAATTGTTAAGTATAAGCTAGAATTGATTTCCAACATAAAGAAAATTAAATTAAGTATTATGAGTTTAATACATTAGAAAATTGAATAACTTCAGATCTACCAAGGGTGGAGAGGGATTTTTTTTTTTTTTTTTCATTCTAAAAGAGGTTTGCATATCAAAAGATTTGATCATTCTCCACTCTTGATAGGTCTGAAGTTAAGATGGATCTAGGCTGGTTTAATTTTCCCTTTAAATAAGCTATATTCTGGACATGAATACCATAGGTCAATACCGTGGGTTCTCAATACCATAAGTCATTCTTAGTTTTATAGGATTATTTTTATTTTGATTTTAAGTTGACCAGAGTTAGAATGTTTACATTACAACATTTTTTTTCTTTTCTTTTTTCTTTTAACAATATCTCTACCATACTAGGCTGGAGAGCGCCTCTTGGTGCAACTAGTCTAGATCCATCTTAACTCTGAATCTACCAAGCACCGAGAGGGATCAAATCTCTTTTCACTCTAAAAGATGTTTGCCTCTCATTATATTTGATCCCTCTCTGGCCTTGGTAGATCCAACGTTAAGATGGACCTAGTCTAGCTTAATTCCCCCATTTAAATATGTTATATTCCACATGAATATCATGGGCCAATACCATGAGTTATTAATACCATGGATTCTCAATACCATGGATCATTTTTAATTTTTTATTATTATTTTATTTTTATAAAGTTATTTTATTTTTATTCACCATTTAAAAGGTTTACATTACATTGCATTAATTTTTTTATTAGTCACAATGTTAAACATTACATTATAACATCTCTACCATACTAACTGGAGAGCGCCTCTTAGTACAATTAATTAAAATTGAATTCAAAATATGAACAAAATTGAATATTACAACAACATTTATTTCATGATAATTATTTATAGTATAAATCATCTTTGGTCAGGAAAAAATAGTATTATAAGTTTAAACTATGAAAAATATACTTATATCCAAAAATCATAATGATGTGATTACTATTTACATTTCATTAAAAGAATATAGGAAAATGACATATTATGAATTTGAAATTTAAATA